>VXAB01012433.1:916305-931905 GCA_013399175.1 Odontophorus gujanensis
TTTTTTTACACCAGAGAATTTTTCATAAGAGAATATTAGACAAAACTTCAGGACTGAACTGAAGTCTTATTTAGAGGGAGAGAACTACTGATGAACATTCTGTTTTTATAATACATTTATGTCATTGAAGTTAAGGTGTAATTAAAGCAAACATTTAACATCCTCTTTTTCTTCTGTATGGAAATTACAGAAGTTTATTTAATTGTAGGCTCAGTTAATTTTACCACTAGTCTCACTTCCCTATAGAAGCCTCACCAAGGAAAGGCCATAAAAGAGATATTAATACTGGAGTTTCTTTTAAAGTCAACTGCAGTTCAGAATACCGCAATAGAGTATTTCTTAGAATTACCGCACAGTTGTGGTTCCAGAAAAGTTTATTAGTTGAGAATTTAATGCAGGGATCTCATTCCACCTATATCCAAACCAGTAGTAACTGAGGGATGAAAGAACAGCATGTATTCGTGTTCCATCCACTTCTTCCACATTCCAGTCTTCAGTAATCATCACCATCATGAAACTGTTTTTATAACAAATCCCTTTATTTTTCAATCTGTCCCAGAGCAGGTGATACAGAACAACCCAGGTGTAGAATTCAAAGGACAAGGACTCAATCACAACAGATCCTACCCTATGTCTCCGTCTTATTGCGTATCACATAAGCTAATGTACACAGAAGCATTTAATAAAAGTGAATATTATACCACAGTAAGCAAGAATCCAGTTATGAATAAAAAGAGAAGTGTCAAGATCTGACAGTATAACAAACAACGGGAAACAGGAGTTCAGGTAATAGATAGTTAGAACTCATCACAAGAAATATTAGAAGACAGAACGTAAAATTTTTTGAAGTTTAATCAGATGTTAAAGACACTGCTAGGAATTCCCAAAAGAACGCCAATTTTTAAGAAATATACTTATAGACACAATTGGAACTTCTTACAGATGCCAGTCTACTGCACAGCGTGAGAGCCTGTCCATCACCTGGAGACACAAATAGCTAGCCAGTTGTATCTTCATAGGATTTTCTCAGACACTATTAAAATCCACTGAAATTCTAGTCCTAGCTAAACAAGCAAGCCCTTCACAAGACTGTTCTGGGAGAATTTCTTTCAATCATTTTACCTGTAATACCTGTGGGCATTACCATGCCCAATTCTCATTTATTCCAACATAAAGAAGCATTAGATAAATATACACTACAGATATCAGCAAAACCTTTTGCTCTACCAGACAGATGTTACCAGTTTTGATACATCAGAAACTATAAGAGTTGCTAAAAACAACCACTAAAGACATTATAAGCTCAATTCATAAACTATAACACGGAAGTCTAGTTATACTGGAAATATCTCTGACACAACTATGTAGACAACAGAAGTGACAGTCAATGTAGGCGACCTGTGTCTTTCTGAAGCAGCACTCCAAGCAGCCTAGACATCTTAAACGACAATAGATGCCTGTTCCTCAAGCAATTAAATCTAGTCATCCCTTCTCCACTCTAAAGGGAAAATCACAAACTAGTACTAAGGGCTTTCTTTACCAACTCAAATTAAAAATAGTTTTCAAATAAATTTTAAGTTTGATTTCTCCAGAAGTATGAGAATTCTGTTTTTCCTTATTGTAAAGGATAACTATTTTTGTTATTTCCTGATTTAATGAAAACAATTATTGTAATATATGTTTTTATTAAGTAACTTCATTAAAAATTTCCTAAATAGTTATGCTAAAAAGAAGATCTGTTAAATATTCCCATTTAAAATTAATTTTATTATATATCCGTTAAGTATATAAGGCTCTCACACTCAAGCTGTGTCACAGGCAGCATCAACACAGCTGGCACAATTTACGTGCTCTGCAAATCAAAATGAAATTAAGTACAGCTATGCCACAGTGCACATAGATATGACCAGGTTCATTGTGGATATAAGACAAAGATCATAGCTTACTAAGGGAACATCTTGAGAAACATACCTCAGGACATCACGTAAGCTCAGTAAGTAGGCTGGACCCAAAGTCCTAATGGGACTTAGGCCAGCTGCTGCTGGAGCCCTAATCAGGAGGAAGAATGATGGAATATATTAAGGCAAGGCTCTAATTGGGAAATTATGAAGAGCTGCTGCCATGATCACAAGCTACTGATGCTATCACTACCAGTGGCATCACCTGGGCAACTGATGTCTGGGAATCTCGCCCCTTCAAAAGAGTACTGATAAACATGAAGTACATCTTATCACACTAAACATAACAGAATCACAGGGATTGAAGTAACCTTTGGTAATAATCTAGTCCAACCGTCCTGCTAAAGCAGGATTCCTAGAGGAGTTTGCACAGAAATGCATACAGGAGGGTTCTGAATATCACCAGAGGAGATTCCACAACCTCTCTGGTCAGTCTTTTCCAGTGCTCTGTAACTGTCAGTGCAAATAAGTCTTTCCTCATGTTCACATGGAGCCTACTGTGTTCCAGTTTGCTACTTGTCCTGTAGGTGGTCATCACCTAAAAGAACCTAGCCTTATCCACTTGATGTCCACTCTTTAGATATTTATAAGCATTGATAAGATTCTCTCAGTCTTGTCTCCTCCAAGCAGAACAGTGTCAGGTCTCAGTCTTTCCTCATAACGACTCCAGTACCTTAATCAACTTAATAGCCCTGTGATGGACTCCCTCTAAAAGCTCCCTGTCTTTATCAAACTGGGGAGCCCAGAACTGAACATAGTACTCCAGACAGAGCCTACTCAAGGCAGAGTAGAGAGAGAAAATCACCTCCCTCAGCCTGCTGACCATGCTCTTTTTAATACACTTCAGGATACCACTGGCCACAAGGCACCCTGCTGGTTCTTGGCCAATCTGTTGCCCACCAGGACACTTTGTTTGTTCTCTGCAGAGCTCATTTCCAGCAGGTCACTCCATAACCTGTGCTGGTGTATGTGACTATTCTTCACCAGGTATAGGATTCTACACTTGCCCTTGCTGAACTTCATCAGCTTCCTCTCCACTGAATTCTCCTGCCTGTCCAGGTCTCACTGAAAGTCAGCACAGCCTTCTGGATGTCAGCCACTCCTCCCAGCTTCGTAACATCAGCAATACTTAGCCATCAGGTAAGTGAATCAAAGAGTATTTCTACTCTAGTCTTACATCTGAAAAGTTTTAATGATAAATTAATTAAAAGGCTGTCAGTGTTGAGGTTCAAAATGTTCCACTTATCTTTAGGGAGAAGGGTAACACTGACAGCAAGGCAAGTCTTCTGTACTACTTTACCAGCTGTACTAAAGGGGACACCTCTAAAGATGAAGTAGAAGTTAAGTGCTGACAGTTTCCACATCTGCCAATAAAAAAGGTGCCCTGTGTCAATTTTACCATTGCTAAACTTACATATGTAGAACAGTAGCTACCTAACTGTCCTATTTCAATCCCTGTTCCAGCTTCCACCTTTCAAACCAGCAGTGTAACCACTATTTCCACAGACAATGTTCACTGCTAGTGACAGGATATGGCCTCACGTTGCCATTACACGCAGTGATTTGAGAGGAAGCCTGTCTGCAGCCTTTGTAATGCTCAGTACAGGGATAAGACAAGGTCAGAACTTCAGGAGTTCTAAGTCACTTCACCTCCTAGTCCTTTCAATCTACTTATTTATTCTTATTTATCACCGTGCTGATTTATTATCTGATATATCAAACTTTAATTTAAAAGTATTTAGCAAGACTTTGCAAAATCTAAGAGGGAAAGAAATTAAATTCTACTAAGTTACAGTAAATGGTGTCATATAGACTGTGTAATACCACTACAAATCATCATTTACAGCAGTAAAAATAAGTATTTCCAGTATATGTGCAATAACTTAAATGTTTATTTTGTGGATGTTTTGTGCTTATGTATTTTTCCCAAATTGGAAATATATATTAGTGATCATTTCAATTACTAGTGACACTTAATGCAGAATACTCAATTCATTACTGATCATTTTAATTTCAGAAAAAGCAGGATGTTAGCTAGGCTGCACACAAAGCAAACACAAGGCACAAACACAGCAAGCTGGTAACTACACACCACATGCAGTACATGAGAGCAGACAGACTTAAAAGCAGGCAGACTTCATTAAAATCACTGAGTTACTCCAGCATATGGAATGATGCATACTACCTTAATAGTTTGGAGTGGTTTCTTAGCTTCTGAGATACTAAGATGACTCAGTTGGCTAGCTTCTTACAAACATCACAGAGGAAGCAAATCTAAAACTAGAATGTTTCTGAATTCTTAAATGAGGTAAATGTCTGCTCATGCCTTTGTTCATAGAATTTTTTTCCTGTGCACTTCCATAGAAATAAATTAATCTACCTGGATAGGAAGTTTTGTGGTTTCCTACATCAAAATGTCAATAAATACTACACTGCTAAAACTGGGAACAAAAACAAGCCTTAAATAGACATCAATAATCAGTGGAAACCAGGCAGAGGAGGGTCTCCACATGTATCATTTGGAGACATTATATAATTTGCATGCAAATGAATCTGTTTTTAGCTTGGAAAAAAACTATTAAAACGCATAGGATCGATACAGAGAGACCAGACGAAATTGCATTTACTGTCAGGAAATGCTTATAGCATCTTTTCTTTCATTTAATTTAAGAGTTTTTTCTATAAATTCCTTATGCATCAGGGTATTTTGATATTGCACTTTCCTAAAAAAAAAAAAAAGAAGAAAGAAAAAGAAAAAGATCCACATTATTGTGCTTTTTGTAATAAAAATGAAAGCATTGACTTCATCAGGATTATAGGATAGAGTGAATATATTAAAAAAAAATAGAAAAGTAATTTTGTTTTCTTCTGGATGAATCTTAAAAAAATAATAACAAAATAAAAAAAGCCATACAAATAACGTGGAAAATACCACCTTCATCTATCCACATTCATGTTTTGCAATGGCCTTAAAATTTACTCAAACTGTACTGGATTAAAATATTTCCACATTCTGAAGAACCACTATTTAAAGTACATTGTTGTATGAGTAGCATTTTTCACGCTGACACACACCAGTTCAAACATAACAAGAAATGCCCTCAGTCTGTCCGCCCCACACCGAAATATATTTCAAGAAGAATGAACGAAATATAACAGCTTACCAAATAATACATATTCTATACAATAACGTGGATTATTTTTAATCAATCCAGAAATCTTTCATATCATTTGACTTATGTCATCATAACAGGACTGTAATTTCACACAGTGTCACTATCTTTTTATGAAAGAGAACGGAAGAAATATCTTGTACTGTCATTTTGTCCTTTGTAGTCTAGAATGTGAGAGATTCCTTAATTGACATAGTGTCATCGCAAAAGTCTATTCTACATAATTACACTATGGCAACTGAAACTAGCTGTCAGCCATTCCATTACACTAAGTACAAACAGACATCTCAAGAAAAGTCATTGCTTCAAGTACATCAATTTAACACCATTACTACTTTTTCTTTTAAATGTTTTGTGTATTCAGTGACCTGAAATATACAAAGATTAACAGAGAAAGCTGAATAAAACAGCAATTTCAAAAGCCTGCAGAATCAAAGTAGTACTTAGAAATTAATTGTGATGCATATCTATATATAATTATTACCAATCATAGAGCAGCTTTCTGACTTCTACAATATTTCATTGTATTAACAGTATCCCTTTTACAGTATTTTACATATGAACTCATGATCTTCTACTGTCTCTCCAATAGCATATAGTTGTCCTTTGTTAATTTACCTTGAGTTCCTCTAGCACAGAAAAACCATTATTCTGTTTCTCTCACCTGTCATACTAGTAAGTCCTACCATGCTTTCTCTTTCTTCCTTTCATTTTCCTTTAATGATCCCACAGATTTCTGTCTTTTGTCTTCCTTTGTCTACACACCTTCCTTCTTTTTCATCTAAAGTATATTACCACATACATTTTCTCCTTTAATCCTTCAATCTCCCTAACTCTGGATCGACCTTTACCCCTTGGGTATCCAACTTCTAGCCTCCAGCTTGTTTGATCCTTCACTTCTCCCTTGAAAATTTGTTTTCTTCAGTTTCATTTTATCCTGATTTTTTCTCTTAAATCTAAAAACTTGATCCTATCCAGAAGTTAATGCAGCCCTTTTTCTTTTCTTTTTGGCTCAGTTAGAATTCTTTTTTAATTTTAAATTATTGCCAGAGGCTTATGTCCACTTATGAAGTCTACTAGAAAATGGTTGACGTCAGCTCTGACCAGAAACAAGAGATGGTCCTTCTGAACAAGGAGAAAACTGCCGGATCAGTATCTAGAGTTGAGGTACTACTGACCTGAGATAAAAACATCAGAGCTTGTAACATGGGGCTGCAGGGACAGAGTGTGACTTTGAGTACCTATATCACAAAAGATGCTTCTGAATCCCTAGTTCTTCTATTATAGACTCAGACTATAAAAGCTGGATCTCTCACTCCTTATGTCTGTGTCTTATAATAAAACTTAATATCCCTATGTCTGAGCTGCACCATCAGTTTTTCAATGCAACTACTCAACCATGAAGGTGTCCAATAACAAATTCTGATACCAACTCACTGGATACTACAACAGAGAGTGGTGAGCAGCTGCTGGCAGCTTCTTCTGGCACACTCCCCTTCCTAACAAAAGGAAAGCTAGACAGGCAGCCAGTCCTTAGGCTGAGAGCTGTAGGATTTCCTGCTGCTATAATAAACTTGGTTGTACCAGCCCTAAAGGATAGTGGGTGGTAGAGCTCCATTTTATCAAGTTCTTTTTCCTTTGAAACATCAACACAAGGAAAGGAGGGTACAAATTCATAAGCTCTCTCCTGTTACTATTTCAGGGGAGATAAGAAAGGGAAGCTTTCTTCTGTAGTTGTTAAATGCATTTAAAAAAAAAAAAAAAAAGGATAACAAAGAAGGCTCTTGTTTGTTATAAAACAAAGAATATACTCTTTGTTGTGTGAAGGTTGCACATAAAGACAGGACCGGACATCTTCTTATGTTCAAAAACAGATTTAGTAATGCATACATAGGGAATTTAAAATTTGGTCTCTGAGAGATACACGTGCAAGCAGTTTGCAGCTGGGAAAGGATAACTGGGAAGACACAATAGACTAGATTAGACTTTTATCAAGTGGGGTTGTAATCCAGTTTGTAAGGAAAAGGAGGATGGAAGTTGTGGCCTCAACTCTACTGAGTCACAGTGGCCTAGCACAATGCACCATAAGTGACATCCTTTTCTCAAAGGGGCTCTAGGCTCATTGAGCCTGGCAATTCAATTACCCTCTCAACCCAGAAACAACCACTCCTTCCCTCTCCCTCTCCTACTACTGCACTGTGGTCTAACAGCCGAGCAGCAAGGAACGGCTACATTGTACATGGTCTGTAAACATCTAAAAAGCCTCAGGCTTTAGAGAACAAGAATCCCTGACCTTTTACGATTACTAGAGCAGTTTGCCAACAAAGCGAACTGCATACAGTACAGCTCCTAAACACCTAACAAAGTATTTCTTTTTTAGTATGCTGCCATCTGTGTACTATATATTAATAATGAATAATATTTAAATAAATACCTGAGTACAATACCGTTTACTGCTTAGACACACAGGAGGATGAGGAATTTATTGAATTGAATCTCCTCTAAACAACTAGAAGAGTATCTCTCTCTTAACTTCCACCTTAACTCTACCTACATTATTAAATACATATACTCAGAATATAATTAACGGTAAACAAAAGATTTTACTGTTACTTTTCATGAAAAACACTATTTGTTATAACAAAATTTCTATCAGAAGTTATTTCACCACAAAAAAAATTTAACACAACAGACTGCAGCCACCAAGGTGAGATTAAATTCTTTCTATGCACAGTTACTTCCATGTTTCAAACATTAATTATAAGAAGTATATCCACTGACAGAGAATCCAGAAATAAACAGGATTTCCTAGCCTTGTTGTACAGCTCTTTATCTTACCTATTTGCCAATATATTTTATTTTATTTTTTAAGTCATTGTTAGAGTTGCCTTAAACTATTTAATATGGATTTATCCCAGCAGGGTAAAGAGAGAATACAAAGGGTCAACCTGTATGTAAACTCCTACTTGGAGCTGGATTTCATAGATGATGATTTTAGGTCTGCAAGCTCCTGAATAGCAGCAACTGGCTACCTACTTTTTAGATCTATCCATGCAATCATTAGGCATCAATATGAGTCAAAAGCAATTACCAAAAACAGTATGCTCTTCTATAAAAAACACAGTTTTAAACTGGATACAGAAGATACTGTCCAAAAAAGAAAGGCTGGAATTACATCTTGGTAATCTGAAATACTTGGGTTTTCTCTTAAGGAATGGTAAGTCTCCTGAGAGAATAGCAGTATACTGCCATTTTTTTCTAAAGCAGGACTTGCTGATAAAACAACAACTGATCTTATCAATTGTTCAGGGCAAAAGCAGCAGCTTACCTAGAAGCTGAAGCTTTCAAGATGCTTTAAAAGTTATCAGAAAGCCCAAGTCCTATAGGGTTGACCTGACTCACTCTCCACCAACAAGTAAAATCTTTCTCTCTTAAAATCCTGAAGAATGCACCCATTATTGGTAGCATGGTAAAGACTTCACATGTTTAAGGTAGATTCCTGTTATTATCACAGTATACCTTTTCCAAAATCTAATGCTCCAAGCTCTGCAGTCAACCCACCTTGACTTTCTCTGTTCTGTAATGGATTTGCAGAATTCAGAATGGATCAGACGTTAAAATGACATACAATTTCTGCCAAGTCACAAAAGGGCATCATATTTCTGAGGCTGTAAGAGTTTAACTGGACCACCAAATTTCTCACTGCAGAATGCTGCTGGTGCCAGTTCTTCTGATATCTCCTGCTGTAATATTCAGTCTGCCTTCCCTGATTTTTTACTCCCAGCTTTCTGATTTCAATAGTCGGGCCCCTAGTCTATCCTCAACAACACATCATACTACTGTCTTGAGAAGGATAGCGTAACTAATCCTTAATCAAGTAAAACAAGTCTGGTAAAACACTTCCAATAAAATTTGTTTTACTCTTCCTAAACAATCTACAGCAAAATTATAAGACTAGATCTTTTGCTCCTGCCATTTTCCTTCCCTGTTCTGTTCATCTGCGTCACAATGCCTGGAGGAAATAATAACAAGCAATACTCCATATACAGTACAGATGCTGACATTCAAGTAAACCAGTGCCATGCTGACAAGATATAGACACTATAAGGAAACTGTCTTTTTACAGATGCTGGTCAGAATGCCAATTACTCTTAATCATATCAATTCTACATTATAATTTATGTACGTATCCTAGATCTGCTCTTATCCTAACATTTCTTGTGGAGGTGCAGAACTGCACAGTGCCAACAAGGCAGCTATCAACTCATGCATGGCCATACTGCTGCCATTTGCTTCTCTCCAGCTCCACCTGTACAGTCTCTTCCAGCTGCACCCAACAGCCAGGTAGGGAATAGCATAGTGTTGGGCCACACAATCTTCATATCACCTCCAGACAAATAAATCACACTGCAGCTAAGAAACCACAGAGAGGAGGAAGGTTTTGAAAAGTAAGGTGTATCAATAACCAGTTATCTTCAGGCTGTCCCAGGCTGCCTAATGAATATTTTATACCAATTGTGAAGACATCTTTATTTATTCCTAGTTCATATAGTTGAAAGTAATTTGTAAAACACAAGTTGCTGGGTTTTCTTTTTTGTTGTTTTTTTTGTTGTTTTTTTTTTTTTTTTTTGCTGTTATTTTTTTTAGAATGTAGTTATTATTACAGTAAAAGAAGGCACAGTACCTTCAAAAAGCAGTTCAATTTATTCCTCTAATATTTTCCTGCTAGTCTAAGTGACAGACCACATTTGCATTAACTGGAGAATCTTCAAGTAAAGTGAGAAAACATTCCTTGAGACGACCACCTTCATGTCATATTTCTGCCCAAAGCCAACTTAAATTTTAATAACTTGTTCAACAACAACAGCATCTTTAAGGAAAGAAAAGTTTGTACTTTTAACAACAAAGTTAAAATCTTATATTGTAATCTCAATTTTTTTTAATAAAAGTACATTTGAAAACCACTGAGAGCAAAAACCTTCATAGCAAAATTGCCATAAAGAGATTGATTTTCAATATACACTATCTGTATTAACACAGAGCTGCAATAAAATAATTAAAAATTATATGACTTGAATTTTAAAGTGTCTGTTGTAAACAGTTTATTTCATTTTTGAAAATTTAAAAAGACAAGCTTTGTAATGCAATGGCACTAACCAATCTACAAGCAACTGCTGCTCTGCTTCTGTGTACTACTGCCAGTCTGAATTTACCTTGTTTGCAATACTTGTGATGAATGACTTGATGTCCAGATTAGTCGGGCAACTCTTCTGACAGGGGGCATCTGCACACTTCAAGCACCTGCACAAAGAATAAGAAATGTGTCACAGTCACAGAGATACAGAATATCAGTGCTGCCAACATCATAAGGTTTATCAAGCGTGCGTTGTAGAAGATATGATGCAAATGAATAATACAGAGCATATTCATAAAACTTCTGCTTAAAAACTCCGTTACCTTGCTAATATTGAATTAATTTGCACACACATTAACTATGAGAGTACTACAGACAATGCACACAAAGAAATGAAAAGTAAATTAAAAAGAACAAACAAGATTGAAATACCTGCAGTGAAAAAATGGACTAACATTTTCAATCACATACACTGCTTTTGGTTTGGTTTGTTGTTGTGCTTATTTTTTTTCTTTAAATTAAGGGTGGAATAAGTGAGAAGGCAAAGCCTGTTAAGTGAAAGATTAATTAGCCTTTCATCTTCCTGTTCATTACCATCTAAGATGGGTACTGCAGATGCCATGGCACTAGGAATACTATGCTGGAATTTGACAGCACTTGTGGTAGCACTGTTTGGTTTCCCTCACAGATCCCTTCATGCAGAAAGGGTCCCAAAGGAACCATTTAAAGGGAAAAAAGTCTCATGGATAGCAAAGGCTGGAAAATGTGGTAAAGCCAGACTTGGGTTCAACAGCATGGCAGGTTACTAGTTCAACTAGACAGAATGTCAGAAGGCTGCGGCAGACAAGAACCAGCAGATTTAACTGTGGCAGTTACAAGCTCTGCTGCCCTGCACAACAAATACGTTACAAAATCCTTACCCAGCAAAGACAGGCCAGTGGGAACCTCAAAGTGTTTGTGTGTCCAGAGACTGAGCCAGGAGGATGCTCTTAGCATTCCAAGGAGACAAAAATACAGAAAAGCTGTAGTACTAGAAGCCAGGAAAATGGGAGTTACACTAGAAAAAAATCTGACATGGTAAGGGCTTGAATAATCATTTTGTCTACGTAGGCAGTAAGAAAGAAGAAGTGGAAAAACCACACACTTAAAAAAAGGGAAAGATTGCATTATGACTTTTGGCTCTTCACTTTCCTGAATGCAGTTTCCTTTAAAATGTAACAGTCCTGTATCCAAGATCAAAGGAACTTCATTTAACATAAAATAGATTTCTATGAACTATATATAGAAAAGCCTCATGTCAAAACTGACTAGAATGGCATGTAGCAGGATAAGCAGTACAGCAGTTGTGGCTATTAAACATCTTTGTCGGATAGTATCTTTTTTGAATTTTGAGCTGCTTCACAAATAACAGCTGTTGAAAATGTCAGCTATTTAATAGGGAGTGGGGGAGGCAACTCCAACTTGAATGCTAGCTTTTGGGGAGGAGGGGAGAGGGCCATGAATATGCCAGTCCAGACTTCCTCTTATAATAATACCATCTTCCCATTCTCTGAGCACTCTGCAGACTAAAGTGCACCAGGCTGCCATTAATCCCACTTATCACCCTGACAGCTCTGTAATTACACTCCTGCTATAGCTAGGTACTGTAAGGTACTGTAGTCCTAATAAAACATCAAGCACTGTGCAAAATGCATGCTGGTGAGGTATTTTATTAAACTTGGGGGGTTGATCATCAAGTGACATTCATGTTGACCTATTTTTCTATTTGACAATAAATTATGCTTTGACCATACCATAATAGATATTACAGAGTGCATTTGCTGTACCAAGGAGCAAAGGTACTGCATTCTGGCGAGCCAGGCAAAAAGTGTAAATACAATAGTACAATCATTCACCAGAAAGTTATTACATAAATCGCTTCAAGTGATTGATCCGTTCAAAAAATCACAGACAAAATGCCATGCTGAAGGGAATATGGCAACAATTATGAGCTTCAATTCAACATGCATGTTCCTATATAAAGATATGTTAGGTATTACATGTCTTTACTTTTCTTTAACTGCCTTCCCATTCTATGAAATCTCCCCTTTCATTTAAAAACATTATTTCGTAAGTATGATTTTAGCTCAAAATAATGTAAAGACTATATAAATCCTTTTTTTCTAAATCACCTACTGATCTCCACCAAATATAAATGAAGAACTATATGCTTGACAATAAAAAATGTTATTTTTTTAAATGGTCATACTGTTCCGGACTGTATAAATTTGCAGAGCGTTAGACAAAGCAGAATCTATGCTAATCTCTGAGAGTTATGTAAGCATTTGTTAGTATAAAAAGAAAAAATAGCTTTTGATTATCAGAGAATATCCTATTATCAATTGCTTTCCCCATTTCTTCATGGAATCAAATCTCTTTCAGAAACGTATGAGCTATATTGAGTCTTAAAAGATAGTGTATTCACCTCTGCACTTCTGCAAGGTCTTTGACATTGTCCTGCAACATGTCCTTATCTCCAAATTGGAGAGATATGGATTTGAAGGGTGGATTATTCAGTGGATAAAGAATTGGTTGGAAGGTCACAGGCAGGAGGTCAGCAGCTCTATGTCTGACTAAAGACCAGTAACAAGTGATGTCCCCTAAAAGTCAGCTCTGGGATCTCCACTCTTTAGTACCTTGATTCTATTGTCTATGTGATCGATAAAGTGCACTCTCAGCAAGTTTTTCAACGACACCAATGTGAGTGATGCAGTTGACTTAAAAAGAAGACATACCATCCAAAGGGACCTGGACAAACTAGAAAGGTGGGCCCACAAGAACCTACTGAGATTCAAAAAGGCCATATCAAGGTAATCCCAGATATATATACAGACTGGGATGAGAATTTATAGTCAGCATCCCCACGGAGAATAACTTCAAGGTCCAGGTGGACTGGCTTTAAACTAAAAGAGGAAAGGGTTAGGTTAGATATTAGAAGGAAATTTTTAACTCAGAGGGTGGGAAGCCACTGATGCAGGATGACTAAGAAGCTGTGGACACCCCAACATTGGAAGAGTTCAAGGCCATGTTGGACAGAGCCCTGGACAGCCTGATTAGTGGGTGGTAATTCTGCCATGTAGAGGTCCTGGAACAAGATAAAACTTTAATGTCCCTTACAACCCAAGCCATCCTGTGATTCCGTCACATTTCATTTATCTCCATGCAAAAGGCAACACATTCTTTGTACCACTAAATCCCAACTTAAGAAACTCAAAGAAAATTAATATTTTTCATTTTGGAAGCACTTTGTTGTTGATTCAACTCATCCTTATTGGAAAATGGTGAATTAAGTTAGATATAAAACTGCTAAAAATGCTATGCAAGTGTAGCATATTTTTATAAATATTTATGCAAATATCATTATTTGGCAAAGCCATGCAGACATGCCCGTGANAAAATAATAAATAACGAAGTTAAATAATTTATGTACCACAGTCTTTCCTCTGGGACATAATGACATCAGAAAATAGTTCTATATTTAGAGAACGGGGAAAAAAGGGGATGGGGGGGACAAGGGAGACACTTAGAAGCACATTAATTCCTGATCAATTTATGTCAGTTTCAACAGGAGAAACATTGACTTTGAGACAGAGCTTCTAGTTCTATTTGGAGAAGTTTCTAAAACTTTAACTGCTAATCAGGGAGATAGCCCTGATAGTCAAGAGTCTCTCAGAGATATTTAGTGTATATATCCTTTCGTAAGCCAGTTCTAAAAGAACAGCAGAGTTGACTCCACCCAACAAATCTGAGAACAGTTCACATTAAGAGATTTGGACATGTATTAGTTTAAAAGAGATTCTGGAATAAAGACCCATAAGTTTTACCTATTGCAATGAAAAGAGGCTGGTGGGAATCTACTACTGCCAGTTGCAAAAAGAGACTTGCTGTCTTTTGGGGGAAAAAAAAAAAAAAANGCTCTGGGATCTCCACTCTTTAGTACCTTGATTCTATTGTCTATGTGATCGATAAAGTGCACTCTCAGCAAGTTTTTCAACGACACCAATGTGAGTGATGCAGTTGACTTAAAAAGAAGACATACCATCCAAAGGGACCTGGACAAACTAGAAAGGTGGGCCCACAAGAACCTACTGAGATTCAAAAAGGCCATATCAAGGTAATCCCAGATATATATACAGACTGGGATGAGAATTTATAGTCAGCATCCCCAAGGAGAATAACTTCAAGGTCCAGGTGGACTGGCTTTAAACTAAAAGAGGAAAGGGTTAGGTTAGATATTAGAAGGAAATTTTTAACTCAGAGGGTGGGAAGCCACTGATGCAGGATGACTAAGAAGCTGTGGACACCCCAACATTGGAAGAGTTCAAGGCCATGTTGGACAGAGCCCTGGACAGCCTGATTAGTGGGTGGTAATTCTGCCATGTAGAGGTCCTGGAACAAGATAAAACTTTAATGTCCCTTACAACCCAAGCCATCCTGTGATTCCGTCACATTTCATTTATCTCCATGCAAAAGGCAACACATTCTTTGTACCACTAAATCCCAACTTAAGAAACTCAAAGAAAATTAATATTTTTCATTTTGGAAGCACTTTGTTGTTGATTCAACTCATCCTTATTGGAAAATGGTGAATTAAGTTAGATATAAAACTGCTAAAAATGCTATGCAAGTGTAGCATATTTTTATAAATATTTATGCAAATATCATTATTTGGCAAAGCCATGCAGACATGCCCGTGATTATATCATGACAAAAATTCACATTTCCCACAGAATCTAAACTCAAATTTTACATTTCATGTTGAAGAGTGTTAAATTGCACAAACATGTCCCCAGTGAACTTAACATCTTGGACGCTTGGTTTTCAAAAATGTTGCAACACTATGGTTATTTAATGTTAAAGGTGAGCATGCCTGTAAATCTCTTTCAGAAACAAAAATACATATATGAAAGATACTTATGTAGTAGCCCAACATTACCAGCTATAAGATTTGTACCTAACAATTTTGTCAGTGCAGAATTGGCACCTAAAATTGTGCCCTCACACAGAAACTCATTCAATCCACCCATAATAGCATAGGTACTAAGACAAACAAAACAACCCACAACAGCAACACAAGCAACACTGAGAACAGCATATTTCAAACATCTGAAAGCAATAAAAGGAAAAAGCACTTCAGAAGTAGTGATTTTTGTTTCAGTGAAATAAAAAAGAAAAATGGAATAGACAAATAAATTACAAATTTCTGGAACAAATACTACTTTTTGGGAAAGAAAAAGGAAGATGTAAGAGAACTATGAAACGTGTCTTGCATAAAGGGAGGGGAGAGGGAGAGGGA
>VXAB01012433.1:932006-951756 GCA_013399175.1 Odontophorus gujanensis
GTAAGCCAGTTCTAAAAGAACAGCAGAGTTGACTCCACCCAACAAATCTGAGAACAGTTCACATTAAGAGATTTGGACATGTATTAGTTTAAAAGAGATTCTGGAATAAAGACCCATAAGTTTTACCTATTGCAATGAAAAGAGGCTGGTGGGAATCTACTACTGCCAGTTGCAAAAAGAGACTTGCTGTCTTTTGGGGGAAAAAAAAAAAAAAAACAATGAAAAACATCCCACCTTTTTCTCTTCCTTTACATTTCCCATGGTGCAGAAGATCAGAAAGATTATAAAGAAGCAGGGAGAATTTTTGCCAGGTATAAATACTGAAATATAATAAAAATAGCAAATTCTGATGAGTACTAAAACCAATGAGACTTAGAGATATTAGGTTCATTCAAAATCAAGAAGCAGAAAAAGCAAGTAACACATGTAATGCTGAGAACTCTGCTCTGTATGTGCACTTTAACAATGAAGACAAAATGCTCCCAGAGTCAACTGCATGCATGTAATTTTGCACCGCAGAAAGAACAGATATAATTGCCCTGAAATGCCTCTAAATGTGAAGAGCATCAGAAACTGTACAGAAAAGCAGTAAACAGACTGTACAAAAAGGCAGGGATTGCAGTTCCGGATATGTAACACTGGCGTCCTGGAATAACAGAGAGCCCTACTGGAATGGTGCTGACAGACAGCAAAATGCCACACCCATGGTTTGGAGCTATTTACTAGCTACTTAATGACCTAGCAAGACAGAACTCATAAGGAAAACATCGTATTAGAAGGAAATACATATAAACAGGTACAGAACTTGGAAGAAGACTTACAGACTGCAAGAAAGAAAGTGGATTCAGAGAAAATAATGGAAAAAGTGGCTTGTGTGCCTATGACTTTTGGCACTTGCGTTACAAGAATTTATTCTTTTCATAAAAAGAATAGCATATTTAGAAATACCCAGCACACAGTGCCCGCCATGGCACAGGACTCAAACATATTCACTATTACACAAATTGGCACCAACAATTCATATCTAAAGAAAGGGAAGGAAATTTTCCCACATCATCACTGCTGTCTCTCTGGTAGCTTGAGGGTTTTCTGAGCCTTCTGCAGACCCACAGAAAAAAATGGAAAGCTTCTGTCTGCACATCGAGATGACCAGAAGAAGCAAATTTTAAAACAGGCTGCCCATACAATCAGAAACAGGTAACACATTGCTGCTGGCAGCAGCAGGAGGTATAAGGGAAGTACTTCCCATTGAAAGGACAAAATGCTAGCTGAGAGTTAGCCTTTGGACAAGAAAATCTCCTACCCAAATACTGCATAATGGTACTTACAGACAAGGTTATTTTCAGACACATAAAAGACAGTAAATTGTACGGACGTTTCAAACCACTCAATTCATCAGTGACTCATATTTTTTTTCTTTGTCTCTACATATAACTCTATTTTCTTATCTACTTTTGATTCCCTCTTGACAGCAGGAACCCTTCTCTTCTCATTGCATTATCCTGTCCATCTTCTTGTTTTCTGTATTCTTTTTTTGTCTCCATTCTTTTTTGTCTCTACAACTTTTTAATCATTGTTTGTTACACCTTTACCTTATTGGATGATGCTAATAAAAGTGTATGCTCCAGTATCTGATGAGAGGTGTTTCTGACAGTTGTGTTAGAGAGCACCTGCACCAACTAATTCTCATCTTCTGATTTCTTGATACTATTACTCCAATGTTACTTATTAAAATTTGTGCTCCTTCAAGTCCCTGAAAGCAGCACTTTATTTGCCATCCTGAGCACTTGTGGCTCAGCCACACCTAGTCTTACAACTGTTTTAAACCGGTACATTTCTGTTCACCACAATAGTGATCCCTTTCACACAGAAGACAGCTGTTACATGATGTTCAATATCCTTTTAATCCTCTATAGACCTTAGACAGAATGAGTTGACAGAACTGACAGTTTTTATTACAGCTTGCCCTGTACACAATAATCTTCTTTCACCTGAGCTATTCTCCCAGAAGTGATGCTGACTTTTTGACTTATATCGAGGATTACCTCTAGTCTTTATAAGAGAGAAGAAATTATTTTTATGTGGCATGACTCTTATCCTGTGTAAGTTACCTTTTCAAAATACGAAACACCTGTTGTTTGTCTTAGTGTCAATGAAACTCTTTTGGGTTCATGTCAGAAAAGATACAATTCACAAGTTAAGTTACAGATATTCTCTCACAAAATGCTTCCATCATCTACATCCATCTTACCAATGGCACCATACAACACATTGTTAACAACAGCAGTTCGGATCTGTCATTTATTTGTATTGGAAGTTTTCAGTACGAATATATAATAAAAATAATAATGTATATAAATAGTCATTGAAAGAAACTAAAGTATAACTAAAATGCATGCATTGGTAAGTAAAGGATTCTCAGTTCAAAACTATAAGGCCAGGAGAAACAGATTTCTCCGTTACAGTGCAACAGAGACCCTAACAGTTAGACCAACAGTGCTAATGCTAATTTGTCTTGCAATTTGAGCGCATCAACAATTCCAGCACAATTAAAGCAACAGAGACTTAAAGAAACTTCGTGAAGTAATCATCTTGGGAAAGGCAGCAACTGGATAAGCTAACGTTATCATCACTTTTAAGATATGATCTCCAAATAATCTTTGGCTCTGTTTTATTGCCTCACCAATGGAGAGCTGATAAGACTGATTCTGGACATATCCAAGGCACACTTCAGCACTCTATACACAATGAATTCCTATCATTTCTGAGACCATGATGCTATTAGCAAGGGGTAGGGGTGTTGGGAGAGGAAATAGGGCAAAAGACCAAGGAGATTTGTGGAGGCTTTGCTGGTAGTGTCACCTGAAGATTTGATCCTATGTTGAGCACAGTCCAAAGCAGACAAAAGTGTGAATTACCCCACTGAACATTATATTCAAAATAAGAATTTCAGTTTATCTTTCTCCAAGTGTGGACACAAAACAAAAGATTTTTAGCTGGCACTGCAGTTCAAAACTCCAGAAAAACTACATGTTTAGCCATATTTTCACCATGAACATGATAAACACACTTCTTCCCATGTAAAAGGTATTCAAACAGCTTCTCCCAGTTTTTTTGTTTTTGTTTGTTTGTTTTCTGTTAGAGAACCCTCAGTAAAAACTCACTCCTGAAAGACAGTGTGCACTCTAATTCATTATCTGATTAACTATTCTTTATTTTAATATGACTGTAGCCCCCAGTGGAACTCAGACCATTCATTTGCTTATAATTTAAGCCCTTAAGGGATTTGATAAACCAGCCTAGCACAAGTCTTCCAGAAACGAGCACCCAGAACCGAGAAGGAGCTCTAGCATCGTCACTCTTTTTCTCACCTGAAAATTGAAATGGTTATAATATTTGAGAATGACATACCGCTCGTCATGTCCATTCCCTGAGAGGATTCATTACTGTGTAAACAGCTAGGATTCAGGAGACAATTCTAAATCTTAATATCTTTTATAGAAATTGCACATGTGCAACCACAGTCTTTCATTCTCTTCTTCAGACAAAGCTTTCTCATGTAACACCTCACTAAGTGAGGTAGGATAATTATGCACATTTTTATTCTCATTTCCCAAACTGCATATCATTCATGGTTTTTTGTTTGTTTTTTTTTGTTTGTTTGTTTTGTTGGTTTTTTTTTTTCAATCAAAGGGATAATAACATAGTCCTGTTTAAAATATATAAACATCTTAAAACATGTGGCATTTTCTCATATGCCTTGCTGTTACTGGAAATATTTTTTTCTTCTCTACTTAAATTTGTTCAAAAAGGAAAGATTCAACAGTCCTTTTAGCAGATGGAAACTTAATAGCAAAAATCACATAGGCAAACTACAGGGGTCAGCACAGAGCAAAAGAAGCCCTTTACAAGGTTAAGGTTACATAACAAACGTTGCATTCAAAATACCCTGAGCTTTAAGATAAGTAACATTTCATAGAATATAGTTTCATTTCCTAGAATTAAATACTCTAACTCATTAAAACTGAAAGAATGGCATGCACGTGCTATATCTACATTTTGCCGTATCACCTTCACTGTGGAGAACTTCACAGTATTCACAGTGTAATGACATGAATGAAAGACAGTCAACAGTTATTCTCCAGCCTGTTGACACTTATATGAAAGAAAGAAAGAAACAAACAAACAAACAAATAGGCATGGAGGATGTTTTTGTTTGTTTTTAATGAAAACTGATGGAGAGAACAGTGGTAATATGAAGGTTCACTTCCTATGGATTTGACAGACCAAGCAGATTTACAACCTGTTCCTCCTGATAGAAAGGTTGATTGACAGAACCACCATGTTGCATGTTTTCTCTCCGATCACATACTGATTTGTCAAGAGTAGAGAAACTCCTATATGCAGACTGCTTGACTGGGGCTATAAGATATCTGGACAACCTTTAGTTCCCACCAACCAGGGTTAATGTACAGTTACATGGACAGAAGGCAAGATGAGATGACTTAATAAATTTAGACTATTAGACTGGAATGGTTCATCAGATATGTTGGAAAATATTTCTGAAAAATGCAGCTTAGAGAAGTTTTAGGATGGATTAATAAAAACATTAATGTGTTAATCCACCATAGTTAGATATATCACTTGTCCTTGAGTGTGGGGCATTAAATCACTTTGTGAATTCTCAAATTGTTAGTCTTATGTCAAATATGGTAATCCCAGGACTGCAAACGAAGTGCAACTGAAAAACTGTACTCCTCCCATTTCCCAAAGGCACTGCACTTTCAAAAATCTGCTGTAAGGATTTAAATATTCTCCTCTGATAGATACTATCTTTTGCTACAAATGAGAAGATGTCTGCCTTTAGGCATTTCTTTTACATAGTTATTTGAAAACTATTACAGAAAAAAAAAATTGATTTATGTAAAAAGTATTCTTCAAAGATCCAAATAATACATTCCTCACACAGACAGCCTAGGAGTCAGTACAAAACACGGCTTCTTTTTCACTCTGTTTACCTGCTCTCTCTATACAAAAAACACACACATTACTGATGATCAGCAACTTCACAACAGCTCCTACAACCCAAGCTGAGATACTGTAGTTTTAGTGTTTCTATTTTCTAATGCAGAAGCATTAAATTTCAGTGACTAGATATGAAAATTTCCAGTAGCTTCATGCCTCACACTTTCAAGAATGCTGTCATACAGCCTGTAGTGTCAACACAATCACAAGTCTAGCTTCCTTACCAGTGTCTGTCTTCTTTAACAGCAAGGACCACTGACTGCTTTCTGTACTATATTTGAATGTCAAAAGAAGTGGATACATACAGACTCATACAGCTCTTACTAAAGCTTTTTTTTGCAATAAGGATCCCGAGACTCACTACCACACTTTTTTTTTTTTTTTATCACTAGACAATCATCAGTTCCTTTTGACCTGAGCACCACTATGGTTAAAAACTTTCTATGATTCCATGAAGGAAGCCAACAGGTCAACCTTCTCAATGGTTACTAGTTTCAGTCCCTGGCAACTTGACTCAGGAAAGTCAACAGAGAAGCCTAATGTTCTCCTTCTCTACTAGAAACCAATTGCAGCAGAATGTGTTCAAATCTTGGGCTGATTTAAGAGTTTAGATGATGAAGGCACAGCTTTATCAGATTCCTTTCTCAGTCAGGATTTGTCTTGTTAGCAACTTCAAAAGCAGTTTGTTCACCTGCATGAAGACATCTTGATAACACTTTCTGTAAGAAGCAGTATTTTCTGTTAGAATTCCATACCAGCTACCTTCCAGGTATATTATGGAGCATTATTTTCTATGAGAATGTGAATACTGAGACATTCTTAGGTCAAGATAGGCACATAAAAATATTAGGAACTACCTAGTCCCATACTCAGTTTTGTAGTTTCAATATAAATTCAAAAAAAATATTGTTAAATTATGTATTGATTGTGCCACTGATATATATTCAGTTCTGCAACATGAAGCAGTGGAAAAGGAGAGGATAAATTAAGGTAAATACATTTATCCACTTGTAAATCAGTCAGCAAAATGTTTTTCCTTTGCAATCCTGGAATAGCAGAAAAATACAGTTATTTACTCTTTAGTTTCCCATTTCACTGTGGGCTTCAAACATACTAGATGTGCATCATGACCAGTAAAACATGCTTGGAAATAGACCCAAAATATTATTTTAAGCACTTATCTGACTGAAGCAATTGTCTTCATAATCAGAAGATGGTATATTTTAGCAATTATCATAGGTATTTCAATCGGGATAGGAAAGGAGAACAGTAAAAAAAATCTTTTCTTCATCACTTCATTTCTGTGACTAACTCCTACAATGAACAGGAGATGAATTTGATTGCTACCTTTCAAAGAGAAAAATCAAAAATAAATTCTCAATGCCATAAAACTAACACAGAACAAAAAAGAAACAAAATTCTGAACAAAATTCCTACCTGCGTTTTTGAAAAGATCACACCATAAATCAGTGTTGATAATTTCTGTACACTGAAATCCTAAGGAATTATACTAATTTTTGTTTACAGAATATCACAACACTAATGTTTATCCGCAGTTTCAAACAAAAGCAAGATAAATACGTAGTGTTAGATAAGGTAATAAAACCCTCCAATTTTTCAGCAGAGATAGCAAGGACTCTGCTCTGTCAATGTTCTACCACCAGTAGTGCAGAGTATTTACTAAAATATACTTGAGTATGCTTTCTAAGTTTCATAGTGCAGTACAAGATGATGCACTGCCATCAACAATTAACACTGAACAACAGATGTCAGAACTGATTAAGAACATTATGTTGTGCATTATTTTTTTTGTTTGTTCACTTGCTGATTTGTAGAATTCAGTAATTCATAAAGGAGTCTTCCTATCATTAGTGTAAATTAGTAATTTTCTAGAACGTAATTAAATTTACACTTTACATCATTGCCTTTGTAACGATAAAATATATTGCAGTCAAATGAAATTCTAGGGTGATCATTATGAACCTGAAAATAGCTCTAGATAACCTTCTGACATACTTCTCAATATTAGCCTGATGAGTGCACAGTATTATCATTAGCAGTTTTCTGCTTGTCATGAAAATATAATGCTATATTTTTATTACTTTCTCCTGATAGCACTATCTATTCACATATTTTAAACTGAAGTCGTTCCTATGCTAAGTAAACCCTATTACTTACAGACCAGTAACATTTCCTGTTCCACTCCTTCTCCAACACAATCTTCCTATAGTGAAAGCCAAAGTCACTATGCAGAAATAAATTCCAGGATCAGTATGTTCCATCAAGGAATTTAAACTTCAGTTTCCATTTTTAGATTCAGAAAAACAATCCTCCAACTAGTACTTCACAGTTCTAATTTCTAAGAAAAATTTACTGCAAATTTTGGAGGGATATGTGCTATATTTTATGCATTTATCACATTAATAACAGTTCATAAAGCAAATAATACAAATAATGAATAATTCAAGCAATTTTCACCTATGAACGGGAAAAATCTAACTAGTTTAGAGATACTGTAATTTCATTTTCCCTTTCTAGATATTATGACAAAAAAAATATGAATTCCAGCATTTTCTATATACTCACAATGTAAGCAAGGCAAGGTATGGAATGCAAATCACCTCAACTGCAGTTAAAATCAGTTCATTTGGCATCTGTGTGATAAATGGCCTCAAGTACTACACTTCTGATATAGGTGGTTCGTAATGGTTTGTGCTACTATGCCATAAATACGTCATAATTAATAATTTACTGTGACTATAAATGACAACTAAGGACAAAGGCATAGAACAATTCAGCAGTTTTCAGCAGCCTACACCTTGAAAATCTCTTTTTTCCAAGTATCTTAGCCAATACCCGAACCATTTCTGGGTACTCCACTGGACCTTTATGCTATAAACTAATATCTTAATTTAATAAAACCCTTCTAAGGTTTTTTTAAGCTACATGGATTAACAGAACCCTCACTCTGCTGCCACATGTAAGCAAAACCATGACTGCAGTGAAGTTTCTAACTTCATTGTACCCTAAGGTGAAATTATGCCAATGTTTTCTGCTCACTTTTACTCATGCTTGTTCTGAAGAGTAAAGGTAACACAGTAGTTAACTTGATTTTGGAGATTAATCATTGACTATAAGAAAGATTGTTGAATTTCAAATGAGAAACTTGTTGAAGGCATTAATGATGACTACAAAAACACCTTTTTAGGCAACTGACAAAGTTGGAGGCTTATTTTAAAAGGAAGAATAACCTGTAAACAGAAGCAGTGATATTGGAAATCAGTGAAATTCGGAGTTCCTCGATGACACATTTTTTAAACATCCTCTGAAAAAAAAATACTGCTTTAATAAATAACATCAAGTAACATCAGTTTGCTTTTCATATCATATACTTGTGAATTAATATTAACCAGAGCATCAAATTAATTGTACTGATTTTAACATCTGCATGTGAACAAGTTGCACACAGTTATTAAAGAACAAATGTTGTTAATGTCAAAAAGAAGTTTATTTCTAACACAAAATCCTAAGGCACAGAATACATCATTTTTCAAATTTTGCTAGAGACTGCTGTAGTCTCAACAATGAATATCATCATAATGCCAGATGATAAAATACTTTTTCTATTTAGAATGACAGAATTATTATTTGTAAAATACCTCATTTCCTAAGGTTTTATTTTTAAGATTTTTTTTAATAGCTCACATAAGTCTCTTATAAAAATTACTGCTTAAATTTTCTGACAATTTTGAAGATACACAAAATAGCTATCAGTATTAAAAGAAATTAGTTTATTACTTAGCATTTTTTCATTTTCAGAAAATGAAGAAATCTTATTTCATGGACAAGAGGTCTATTTGCATTTTAAAAGTATGAAGCAGAAAGTATGTTTGAAATCACCAATAATGAGGAAAGACTAGATAGCTTTAAACTGTTCATAATATTCAGTTCACTCAATATTGTCTCCAGTGCATCTAACTACAACATTAATTACTGCAACAAACAGTATGTTGTCACTCTAATGAGAAATCCTACAGATTAATTTTTAACATATCTTTCCCGTAATAACTATCTTATCAATTTGATCTCTTGGATCTAAATATTAAAATAACAATCATACACAAAGGTTTTCTATTCATTTCAAAAAGAAATAAGGTGTAATTTAGTATGTATACATACTACATCATAACACTAAAGAAACATTTTATTTTACATCTAATTCTGATGGCTTTTTTTCCTAAAAAATACCAGAAGGGTAATGAATGTTGACAGACTGCATTCAAAATATTCCGAACAAGAGACAGTAATTTGTACACTGCGATCACCACACGGAATAACATGATTTAACCCACTCAGTATGTTAGCAAATGTATCAGAAGTATTATCATAAAACTTCATTTTTTAGTTAAATAGGAAAAGAAACAGGGTATGCATGTGTTTATTAGAGTAACAAAAAATATTTTCTAATTGTATGTAACATTTTGAAGACATACTCTGCACAGTACAATCTCACTTTATGACTGAATTTCAGGCTGACTAACTTTCTTACTCAATTCATAGCACTGTATTACAACTTACTACAGTTCTAACTCTGGTATTCATTGCACACTATAATAAAAGAAAGAAAGGTCCTTCACATTGCTAAAATAAGGTGTGACTGAAGACAGCAAAATGTGCACATTTGTTTACAAAAGAATGCACAAATCTAATGTTTTATTTGTATTAGGGCTGGCACAAATCACTCGCTAACAAAAGAATTAGTGCTATCCTGAGGCTGCAGTCTGCAAATAAACAACTTTGAAGAGAAACTATCCTGAAGGAAACCTCCACTTCCTCCTGTCATATAAAGCATCCACCTGTCTCATGCAGACTTAAAGAAGTGCAACTGTGATATCCAGTAATTCTATTGAATAGCTTTGAAGGTATTCAATAGAAAGGGAATTCATAAATAGGAAACAAATCCCTTCTATCTAATCAGACTTTTAAATTCAATAAATTCAAAATATAATTTCTAAATTAAACAAGCTATGGTATTCCCACAAATAGAGGTGTGGGAACACTGGGCCTATGAGTTTTAACTGTTTTCAGGCAATACATTAACAAAAAGATCTTGACTGAGTTTACCCTGCCAAAGAATAACTAAAAAAACAGTGTGCCCCAGAGGAGACTGCCCTATGTCTTTAGCCATCAGTCCCTTCTGAAAGTTGAATTTAACAGTTGCCTAAAAGGTACTTTGAACCAAGGAAAACTGAGAGGGAAAATGGACATTTTTTAGCAGATCACATCACCAAATGAGATTCAAATTCTGTGTTTTTAAGGAATTCTCTACTCAGAGTTCATAGAATCCTTAAAGTTAGAAAGGGCACCTGAAGGTCATCTAATCCAATTCCTCTGAGTTGGATAAGATGACCTTCAGGGAATGAGCAGGGACATGCACAGCTAGATCAGATTGTCCAGATTCTGATCCAACCTTTCCTTGAAAGTCCTCAGGGACAAGGCTCCCACCACTTACTTCACTGGTCAACCTCCACAAATGCCTCACCAAGCTCACTATAGAAGCCTTTTTCTTTATATCTAACACAAATCTACAGTCTTTAAACTTGAAACCATTTCCCCTTGGTCACCACAGACCCTGCTAAAGAGCCTGTCTACTTCTTTCCTGTACCTCCATCTTAGATACTGAAATACTGCTATCAGGTCACCTCACAGCCTTCTCTTATCCAGGCTGAAGAGCCCCAGCTTGCTCAGTCTCTCCTCATAGGAGAGGTGTTCCACCTCTTGAATCATTTTCCTGGACTTCTTTTGGATGTGCTTCAACAGACCTGTGTCTCTCCTGTACTGCGGACTCCACATCTCGATGCAGTACTCCTGGTTAAGTCTCACCAGTGCAGAGTAGAAGGGTAGGATTGCTTCCCTCATTCTGCTGGGCATACATCTTTTGATGGAGCCCAAGATACAGGATTAGCTTACTGGGCTGCAAGTGCACATTGCTGGCTCATGTCCAGCTTGCCATCCACCAGTACTCCCAGGTCTTTTTTGGCAGGGCTGTGCTCTATCCTTTCATACCCTTGGTTGTATTGGTAGTGGATAAAGTCTCAATGGATGCCTCTGCAATTACTGGTGACTTAGAAATTTACTTAATTTAAATATTTTTCAGCAAATATTTTAACAGTAGAAATATTCCACCTCACATTTTCAGAGTGATGATTTATTTTAAACCTCAGAGGTAGGAGAAGGTAGAGGGAAGCTATACACTAAATGAAATGTCTTTTGCACAGTCACAAGTAGTTTTGGTTAATTACTTCTAACGTGTTAGACTATCGAAGTTTTAATCAACACAACCCTACTCTGGTACAGATGTTGACATCTGTAAAAGTTAGTGCAATTTTACATCTTTCAGGCATTGTAGCACCTGGAGAAGCCACAGGGAAGGGAATGTGGATTCTTATTGAAATTACAGCAGCAGCTGTCAGCTCAGGAGGAGGCACATACCAATGTGAACCAGAAGGCAGCTTTGTATGAACCCACGCTATTCTTAAATACTCTTTAAGCAACACTGGGAAAAGGGTGATGAGAACAGATCTTGCCAGATGATGAAAAACTTAGGACAAATATACATAAAGTTTTTAAACTTACCATACAGATATATAAACATCAATTTTGTACTTGCACAAATTAATGACAGATACGTAACTTAATGCCACACACAGCTCATAGCAACAAAGTAACTTATGTGAAATGACACAATATCTTAAGATTCAGAAACTGTGACTTTGACTTTTCCACATGAATACTGTCTAATACCACAATTAGTAAGAGGGAAAAAAGAAGAACAACCAACAACTCATATTTATCATAACATACTGAGAACATCAGTGCAAGAATCTGATAAATACATTACTGGATACTACAGAAGCTGTTTTCCCTCCTGCACTTCAATCTGGGAACAAATAATTCACTATTTATTGTAGATTAAAGTTATATACCACTTGCGAGATGAATGTCCGCATGGAAATATTTTAAAACTGACAACCTACACTGTTATGACAGAAAGGGGAAAATGCAAAGCTATATCACCACTAGGCCTTTAGTTTGTTTATCAGGCAGTTATGCAAATATTTTCTAAAGACAGTCACTGAAGTAGGGATTCATATGAAGGCTAACGACATTAGCTCTGTGCTCTAGAACACTTCAAGTAAAATAATTAACAAAAAAAAAAAAAGTACTTATGCTTCCCTTAACTGGAATGCTATGAAGTAGAACCCAACAGAATGCAATGTTGGTCATTTCAATATGTATCCCAGATCCACCTCAGCAACAGCACAGCCCATCATGGCTCATGAATTTCGAGTAACCTTCCCATGTATCAGAGCAACAGGGACAATATCTTCCTTGCTTTTATAATAAGCTGCTGTTGACCTATTCCAGCTTCTATAGAAATACCCTGTGAGCATTTCCATTACACAGTAAATAATCAGAATTTTAATGCTGAGAGATGCAATATATTTTACTTTTTTTTTTTTTTTCAATGCTCTCAAAAACAATCTACTTCTGCAGGGAAAATGAGAACAGATTCCAGACAACTATTCTGCAGAAATTTGATCCAGTTGGCACAAGGATTTAGAAAAATACTTTCTAGAGATGAGACCGATTTCTCATATTTAAAGCACTGCTACAAAAATTATCATGCAAAGGTCAACTTCTACTCTTAATCTCAATTTATGAAAACAAAATATAAATGTTGAAAACTGTCTATCTATTGTCAAACACCCATTGACCTCAACAGTGTGTAAAAAAATCAAGAAAGAACAGATATTATATATTATTGAATTTGCAGATCATCCTCACTACTTGTTCAGTGCTTACTTAGCACTACCTGGGGGGAAGCATACCCTACCGTCTAAACACTGCTTTACTGTACTACGCCTTTCACTCATTTCTCTGCCTTACTTTAGGCATTTCTGAATTTCTCTGCTACAACTCACTTTAGCCTGTGCTCCCAGAAGTTTGATTTATTAAACAAACGCATACACCACACACGCCGCAGTCTAAAGGGATGCACGCTCAGTAATAATCATTAGGTGTCACAGATGATCATTCTAATGACATCAGCATCAAAGAGTTGTACATACTCTTAGTCATCTTTTAAACTGCTTTCAGCGCAAATCTCCGTGGCAGCATATAAAACAGATGTTCGAATGGATCCTGTCATAAAGTCTCACTCCTGTGGTCCAAGCCAAGTACTGCATCAAAAATTTATTTTTGAAAACATAATGGTACTGGATTAATGAAATTATGATATATAAATAAAATGTGTTCAAAGATGTCCGCGTTCAAGTTTCAGAACACAAAACTGCATTTCATTTTGACTTTGGATGAGGTAAAAAAGAGTTTACCTAGCCAAAGTTATCATTCCACTATCATTCAAAGATAGCACAATAACACTACTTAATAGGGCAAATCCTCAGCTACGAAGGAAAAACAGAAAAAAAGGAAGAGTTCTGCTATATATTTTCAGCAGCAGTGAACAATAACATACATACTGCTCTTGTAATGATCTGCACCAGAAGAGCTGACCACTGCCACTACTCCTGAAAAACACCACCCACCACCTCACATCCACTCTTTCATCTCCATAAATGTTTAGCAAGGGCCAATGAATGTCAGTGGGTGCTATTTTTTCTGTATAGAGGAATTCAGTGATACACCTTTGCTTCATATGCACCTCCATGTTAGATACCATTCTGTCAGACACCATTCTGTCAGACTGCTGCCATCTGTCACTCAGCAGCAACATGTAGTGGAATACTGGTGGGAAGGTTCAACATGCACTGCTATACCACCAGCATCCACCTCTGATATCATAGGCCAGCATAATAAAGAAGGAGGTATTGCTTTTATGAACAGTCATCATAAAATTTATAGTACAATTTGCGTAAGTAACAAAATTTACTATAATGTTTAATGTTTTTTGTTATTTAAACATAAAAATAGAGCAACAAAAACATAAAAGTAGCTTTTCAAAATCAAGTTAAAATATCCCACTGATGCAGTCAGTTTTGATGGTAGCAGCTGCAATTCATAGCGAGTTCTCAAGGTATTCATCAGAGATTTTGGTCAAAGTTTTACTCCTCTTGGGTTTCATCTTTGAAAACAGCTGCTCACAAATGTACAGACTGCCAAATGCGATGACATGAATAAGGCATGACTGTGAAGTGAGGGATATATCTTTCTGCTAAGACAGGAATTATAAAATTCATGTCTCTTTGCCAGATCAAATTTTGGATTGCAACTCCGTACATTCAATTTGAAATTTCACATGTAACGTATTTATGTCAACTCAAAACTGAGTTGTCAATAAGCCAAAAAATTGATTATTTTCTTTTTTGCATCTTAAAACCTGTTCTCAGTTTATCACTACAAACAGTAAAGATGCATATTTTTTGCTGTTTACAGGACTGTGTATAGCCATTGTATCAAAATGCAGAAACATATTTGCCATGACTTAAGTTAGCACTGCAATGCACCCTCCCCATGCCCTGGTTTCAGCACAGAGTGGATTAGTTTCATACCAACGTTAGGCTGGTGCTGAGAGATGGCTGTGCACCCAGGCCAGGCCTGAGCTGCCACCACAATGGTGCAGGGTCAGGAGGCAGCTGCATCACAAGCTGTGCCAGGCTGCATGCAGCCTGTGAGCTGGACATGCTTGCTTCAGAAGCTCTTAAATTGCAGAGTAGCTTAAGTGCTCCTGCAGACATTAGGTGGTTTTAGCATCTTGTAGAAGCAATGCATAAATGCCTTTATTTACCACCAGAGTCTCATAACTGCCATCTATTTTTGACAGAGCTGGTCACCTAAAAATATTCTCATATTAATAACTTTCTCAGTATAAAATTTGAATAATTGGTCCATTTAATTTCAGTATTTTATTTTCCATATCTTTGAAAAATACATACAGTCTTCTGTACAATTGTATATTATCTCAAAATCAAATTATCAGAGGAAAAAGGTCCAAATGAACACTTCCAAAGATGTAAGCTAGATGTTGCATTCAATAGATGTATCTATTTCTACTTAGCATGACATGAAGCACTTTTAGACACTGTTTTACTGCTATATATATAGTACATTACTCATTCTGAGAATTGCTTAGTATAATATTTTACAAATGGAAGAAAATAGCTACTTGCACACACGTTTGAGACTCAAAGTCTTCATTTAAACAATGACACCCATCCATCACAAGTGCACCATGGTGGATGCTTTTTACATTTTTATTTTTTTTTTCCATGAAACGAGAGAATCTTGTTATCAAGTATGTTCATAGCACATCAGGCATTCCTTCCTGCACATTGAACAAGCGCAGGTAGTGCAGGTACTATGAGAAAATTGTCAAACATTTCATCATACATTAATATCTCTCTACAGCTTCTAGAAAGAGATGGATGATCTGTTCTTGAATGTCAGTGCAGGACTGTACGGATGGACGCCAAATTTGACCCCTAAACCTTGGGTAAACATACCCCAGTAAAACAAAAATGAGAACTGATAAAGTATCTCATTTCTTTTAGAGTACTATGGAAGACTGTTAACAATGAAATAAACCAGAAAAGCAACTGACAATGTGTGGACATACATATATATGCACGCATATATACAAAGTGCAGTTTCATATAGCACATTTTTAATGATTAGTTGTGACTATCTGTAGTTCCCTCTGCAGATATATTTCTTTTCAGTTCTTCACCTCTGATAGGTGTGCTACTTGACAGCTAAAGGCAGATCTTTTCTGAATGCTATGAAATTTGACACAACTCCATTACCATCATCACTTAAAAATTCTGTGCATCCATGACCTAAAACTAGCAGTAGAGTGGAATGTAAGAAATCCATACAGGTTTTACTTACACCCACATGAGTGCCTTTTAGTTTTGAAGCACAGATAAAACATGCTTAGTCTGATTTGAATTATTGCAGTATTCTTGTTAAAAACTACCATCTGTCAGAGATTATCCTATTTTACACAAAGGGAACATATGTTAATTATTAATCCTATTTCTTAGGGAAACTTACTTACAAGACCAGGACTAGCCATGGTGCAACAGAAGTGTTAGTGTTCTTACTGGATAGTCTCTGGATGAAACTCAGGATGGATCCCTTGGATACTCAAAGAAAACCCAAGCCGTTTCACACAGGGCACTGACCTCCCAACAGGGCATTATCATGCAAGATAAAAACTGCTGCATTTCCAGGAGCTAAGTTTATCTTCATGAGGCAACAAATCTACATGTAGTATAGATATTTCACTTGCAGTGTTAAGCACTGCACCCTACACTATACGTATGTTGATGCTTGTGTTTAATTTTAAGAATTTGGCTTAATTTAAAATTAAGTCTGAGAAGTAGGAGCTTCCCTGGTGCTCCCCAAAGCACTCAGCGCTTTCCTGATTCTCCCATGTGTGCTAAGGGAAGATATTCATATCTGCAAATAGCACACTGATGTGTAGATTTAATTTATCCACAACAAAAACTGACGATAATCAAAAGTAGAAAAGGAAAGCTCTTCAGTGATCTTAGTGAGGGACAGTGAAAAGAAATCTTTTTCCCTCAAGGAATTCCCTAATCACATATATCCTAGAGAAGCTGTTAAGCTTCAGGTTTCTGCTTTAAGGCTTTTTTTGGTTTGTTTAAGCTATTCTGTACTGTTCGAGTGTACAGTGTCATATATCACCTTCAATTAAAACTTAATTACCACTTGAGAATATTTTCCTGATCAGAGACAAATTATCCAAAGTATTTCACAAACTTCTTGCAAGTTTGAGTGTTTTCATGAGAAAAAAAAACTATTTTCTGCTCAGTTGTAGGGAAAGAGTACTGAGCAAAGTAATTAAAGTGTCATATAAAAGTAGCTGATGTTTAAGAACAACTCCTTGTCCTAAGCTAAATTAGTACAATGGGTACCAGAAGTTCTGTCTATCAAGAACAAAACGGAAAGTATTGATTCCTCAAAATCAATTCCTCAAAGCAAGAAAATGGAGGATTCTGGATGAACTGAAATATACTAACATCCATAGGTCCTGAAATTTTCTATTTTGGAGGCCATTTCTTGTGTTATAGTACATCTTCCTGGGCAAAGAAGAGGTTAAAATCTTGCTAAAACCAGAAAAAAGGCATTGAAAAGGTGCCTAAGCAGCCAAGCGTGGAGGAATAGTACTCCAGTTGAAACTCATTACAGAGACAACATAGGAGAACCAATCCAGCTTTTTATTTACAGTAGACACAAGTGACATGACCATCTTTCTATGTAGACTTAGAAAAATAAGTTGGCCCTGAAGCCAAGGATCAGAACATTACCAACCTTGTCAAAATGAAATAGATCTGTTTGCTTGTTTCTATTGTTGTGTTGGTTTTACTTTATTTGCTGGGTTGAGCAGTGGTACTTTTGGTTTAGTTATTTAATATTGATCTACAGAATTTCCCCTGGAGAAGACCTATTATATACTCTTTAAATAAAGAGCAGATGTTTGATTTTCAGCAGCTCTATGTATGGAAATAGTAGGTTTGTTATGAAACAAGAGGACCACAGTTTTTAGTCTGATCAAAGTACTTAAATATAAATATGGGAGGTGGCTTTCTCGTCTAGATAGCTAAAACCAAACTAAAGCCCACTTTTCCCTCCTGTTTCACCTCCAGAGTAGCTGAAACTGGTCACTGGGAGGGAGGACATTAGAAATCCATGAAAAAACAGATATGCTAAGATAATTCCTTTACTGAAAACTAGAAAGAGGACACATCACCTAATAACGATAATTTTGTGTTGCAGTCCAGTAAACCTAAGAAACTATAAATAAAAGACACCAAAATGTATACAGTAGTCACCTTGCAAGTAAACTATTCTAAATTATCAATGTACAGTTTGACAGACATCTTTATGCAAGCGGTTTTGGGGATACATTGCATGTATGTATTAATAAAACAGTCCATCATATAGCTGAAGTTTATTGCTATTATTGATTAATAGGAATATTGGTACTATTATGAATAATAAGAAGTAGCAGCTTTATTGTATTTACTTCCATTAAGAATACCTTCTCATTAGACAATATGAATACCTGAGCAAAACTGCTCATTTGGATCATCAGGTAAATTAAGACAACATTTGATTTTTATGAACCATTTAAGCATCTTGCTCATTACTAACAACAGTGAAAGTTCCCCACAGGACCACAACATCACTCCCTGTCCTCCTTGCTCTATCCAAAACTGGGCCAATGAGCACACCTCTGGTGGCTCTAAACCTTTAATGACTTGCTTCCACAAGGTTGACTCTTAAGAACAGCATGCAAGGATTGCAGCAGACTTTCCAGAACTCTTAATTAGAACAAGCTGTTTCTTCCAAATGAAACTTATATGGGTTAAGCAACATCAAATCTGAGCAATGGTGTTAAATATTGGTTTAACTCTTAAATAACTAAAAGTGACACAAAAGAGGGAAAAGGGAAGAAATTTTTAAAAAGCAATTTTCTGAGTACTCTCACAAAGTCTCACTGATATCCATATAAATTAGTGACCTCCTCACATTGCAATGAATATGCTTGACAACGAAGACTCTAAAAACAGTGACAAACATGAAAAACAGGAGTCATTCCATGAAGCCAGTCCATTAACTACTATACAGTTTTGAACTATAATTCATTATATGGATAATAAGAGAGCAAGAACACAAGGTTTTTGCTTTATTTTTTTTTAAACTATTTCCTCCTAGACCATCAATTGTAGGATTTATATGCACATGCTATAAGTTCATCAGCAACAAGCATCAGCAGGTTGCACTGATGCAAAAAAAATCATGAAAAGGGAGAAATTGCATGTTCTCTATGAAAGCAAGGTTCCAACTAGCAGATCATTGAAAAAAAAAATACTGCTTTAAATGATGCTCCACCAAGCACAACTCACAAAGATCAGTAACAAATCACTAGTTTATGTGTAACTTACTGAAACGGTATTCTGATGAGGGGACCAAATATTGCTTTGTAATTTAGTGATTATGTAGTTTTTTCAATTGTTTTAAAGAAATGACATCATAAAATTTAGTTTGAAAAACACTGTTAACACACAAGTTGCTCCAAAAGTAATGCCTCATTTCTTTTCGTGAATACAACAGGTACAAAGAGCACAATAACACACTATTTGATAGAGCAAATTCTCAGCTACAACACGCTACTTTTTGATATGGTCATCACCATTCACTGTACATTTTTGCCAGCAATGAACAAGAGCCTGTGTGCTGCACTCATAAAAACCTGCACCAGGGGAGGAAGCCCAAAGTCTCCACAGCTGGGAAGTACCACCTGCCATTTCACTGTGCTCACCACCACTATTTGTTTTCCATAAACATTCAGTAAGCATCAGCGAATGCCAGTGGGTGCCATTTCTTATTCATGGAGGATTTTAATGACACACCTTTGCTTCAGACGCACTTCCATGTCAGACAAAATAATCAGACCTGCAACAACATGTAATGGAATATGGTGGGAAGGTTCACTTTACCGCAACGTACCGTCAACATCCACGCGTAACATCACATAATGAAGTAAGATATGTTACATTCAGAGCAGCCCTTATATATTTGAAGGCAAACATTCTGTGTGTCAATTTCCTTATCATCATTTGGGTGTCCCTCCTACTGTCTCAACTCTACAATTCTTAACTTCAAAAAAAAAAAA
>VXAB01012433.1:954702-1046061 GCA_013399175.1 Odontophorus gujanensis
AAAAAAAAAATACTGCTTTAAATGATGCTCCACCAAGCACAACTCACAAAGATCAGTAACAAATCACTAGTTTATGTGTAACTTACTGAAACGGTATTCTGATGAGGGGACCAAATATTGCTTTGTAATTTAGTGATTATGTAGTTTTTTCAATTGTTTTAAAGAAATGACATCATAAAATTTAGTTTGAAAAACACTGTTAACACACAAGTTGCTCCAAAAGTAATGCCTCATTTCTTTTCGTGAATACAACAGGTACAAAGAGCACAATAACACACTATTTGATAGAGCAAATTCTCAGCTACAACACGCTACTTTTTGATATGGTCATCACCATTCACTGTACATTTTTGCCAGCAATGAACAAGAGCCTGTGTGCTGCACTCATAAAAACCTGCACCAGGGGAGGAAGCCCAAAGTCTCCACAGCTGGGAAGTACCACCTGCCATTTCACTGTGCTCACCACCACTATTTGTTTTCCATAAACATTCAGTAAGCATCAGCGAATGCCAGTGGGTGCCATTTCTTATTCATGGAGGATTTTAATGACACACCTTTGCTTCAGACGCACTTCCATGTCAGACAAAATAATCAGACCTGCAACAACATGTAATGGAATATAGTGGGAAGGTTCACTTTACCGCAACGTACCGTCAACATCCACGCGTAACATCGCATAATGAAGTAAGATATGTTACATTCAGAGCAGCCCTTATATATTTGAAGGCAAACATTCTGTGTGTCAATTTCCTTATCATCATTTGGGTGTCCCTCCTACTGTCTCAACTCTACAATTCTTAACTTCAAAAAAAAAAAAATCAGGTAGCTCATTTAAACAAGAAAAAATTGTAAGTATACTTTCATACAAATTTGCAACATCTCTGCAGCTCAAATCTTGGCAGTTCAGTACTGATACACATTTTAGAAATTCTCAGGACACAGTTCCTTAAAAACATTGTGAAAAAGTATGAACAAGTTGGGTCTCATTAATATGCTTATCAAGTTGTGCTATACTTCTATCAATACAATATAGCTTGCAAACGAGATTTCCCTAGTTTGTGCTATCTGAAATTTTTGAAAATGCATCAAATTTAATTATTTCATTTTTCTTTACTACAAAATATAATAAAAAATTAAATCTATCATTCCATTATTAAGATTATCTTTCAATGAAAGGTCATTGAATTCTAAAGTAGAACTAAAGCTCCCATCTTCAAAAATCTTGTACTCTAATGAAATTTACCTTGCACTCAATTTCAATAATTTTAAGTTATCATATCTATCCAGATTTTTGCTTGTTACACATTATTTAATCAAGTGTCATTTGCTCATTCATTTCATATCATTGTAGCTTTATTATTTTTCTAAGTGATTTGTCTCAGAAGTTTTCTTGCTTCTTTAGGATTTAAGTATTCTCATCAGTTTTGAAAAACTGGTCATTAGCCACTTATTTATAATGGGAATTTTAAAAGGAGTAAAAGGTGGGCTATAAATATGACTGCAAATTGCACATCTAAGCTCCCTGTAGGAACTTATGAAACTCCCAGTCTAAGGATGAAAAAGTAAATAGATATCTGAGTTGTCTTTCTGAAAATATGTACCCCAAGCCGCAGTCTCCCAGAGAATTCTTAATTATGGTTTTAAGTGATAATAGAAGCACATATGCCATCTTCACTACAGTAGTATAGTACCTTGCCTTCTGTCTTTATTATGTTGCAGGTGCTATTTTGTTGCTGTTATTGTTGTTCTTACATACAAGTCAGTATCTTAATCTTGCTTCATACATTTTCCTACCTATTGATAAGAGAATATGCAATATAATCAAAATTCTCTGTCCCTTCCACCAAACAACTTCTTCAAAGTGACAGCAAAAAAAATAAAGTAAAATCCTGAAATTGACCCTTAATAAAAAAAAAAAAACCTGCCCCAAAGCTCCGTTCTTGAAGGGAGTATCCCAGTTTCATGCTGGAAATAATGAAAAAAATAAAAGCTTGATCATTATTTTGTTAAATTTGCATACAAATGCAGTGATGATTCCAGTTGATAATGGACACACAGAAGGGGACTTGGGGGGGTATGAGTAGGTCTCAAGTATTTGTGTTTTTTTGAGTTTGTTTTTTTCATTTGAAGATACAGACATGTTTAGATCTCAATTCAAAATTCAAAGCACAGCTCTGGTTTATAGTACATAAAGATGTCTCCGAAGCACAAAGTACTGAATCAGAGAAAGGAAAGTGCATCCCATCCTACAGCGGCGACATGAATTATTTGCATAGTTGCCACAAAAGTAATAATTACACTGTAACTCAATGGGAACAATAGTAATTTCACAGTAGCTCGTGTTGTTGTTATCACCCTATATCCTGATAACTATGAAATTAATTTGTGGCACCACTGTATGTGTCAGCTTTAAGCTGTTCCCTAGGTAACATTACGCTACCATAGAGAAGGAATGCTTGGCAGTAAAATGAGTAGCAGCAGATTGACTATACAAAAAGAATCTTATCCCCACATACAAATAACTTGGCGATCAGTGAAGATGAGAGAAATCCTTCTCAAAAAAGAAAAAAGCAATACATCTAATTTTATTAACTGACCATTATCCATTGACTGAAAAAACTGAAAGGTAGGACAAAACAAGCAGATTATATTTAGTGACTTCGACCCATTGTTCTAACTGCAGCCAGGAAGCTGAATAAAAATGCTGAACATTTCTTCTTCCTTCTGCTAGTCATTTTCCACATTAACCACTAAATGACAATTTAAGTGCAAATATTCAGTGCTAAGTTGCATACTTAGGAAGGCAGCAACAACAGAGATTATGCTTGCACAAATAATTCTAACTCCAGCTGAGAAGCACTACCCTTCGACCTCCTGAACACTCCATGTTACTATGCTGCAGTACCACCACAAAAATGGACTTCCACACTGAATATAAAGGATGACTTCTGTGACACATGGAGATGATTATAAGTTCGCTGGTGAAAATTCAGTGCAACAATGACTGAAGCTCTGGAAAACATTAAATTATGGAATACAAGGAGGGAACATATTACTATTTCATAACAATAAATAAAATGCAGAGTTTAATCTTTCGAGTCTGCTTGGTGCTGCAATAGATATGAATGACATTGCATAGAAGATAGATAATACTTTTACAAAGAATTTGGATTTTTTCCTTTTGCTTTTAAACCGGACCTGTTTACATAGCATTAGAAATCCATACTGTAACACCTTTTTCTCTCACTATATTTTTGTCCGTAAGAAAAAGTGACAAAAAAATCACAGTACGTTACATACATAGTTTCAGTGGTTCAGTTGGAGTTTAGTGACAGAAAAAGCAGCATCTCTGTGACAACGCCAGTCATCAAAGCAAACCAAGGTGTTGAGCAGATACTCTGATCTAGGATATCCAGGGACAAGCATGTTTTGTCACTCTGTAGTTTTGATCTTTATCTCTGACTGATTCTTCTTTCATGATCGCTACCACACAATATTGTCCCCAAAACCCAACAGGTGATGTTCAAAAGCATTGGGTCATTTTGTGTGTGCGTGTGTTTGCCCAATCTGAAATTAAGCTTTTAGAGCTCTAAAAGCAGCTGAAGGGGTATCAAGCCAGCTTGGAAGGTCTCAAGTGTGCATTCTTCATTAAACATTGGCACATGCCATACCAAATCATGTCACTGCTGAGAGGAAAATTTTGACCAACCTATATTCAATTATTCATCCAGAAGGTTCTCTTGATCACTGCTACTACACAGACCAAGAAGTCCAACCTGTACTCTTTGCCAAATCAGCAAGTGCTCTCAATTTACTCAGCTTACACTCTTCCACCCCTCACAACTGTGCAAGCCAATTCCAATGAACAAGGACCCTTAGACACAGACAACATTCACAACACAGTCTTGCAGTCAGCAAGCTTACTACGTTAACTGTATGGACAATTGGTTTGTCTTTTAAATACTGATAGGAATTACTAAGGATCCTTTAGTACTGGATCCCTTATTTCAGTCCCATTAATAGCTGTCTGCAGTTACCTCTGCTTTGTTAGCTCAGTGCATAGCCTCAGTGCATGGCTAAACCATCAGTCACTTTTTCCTCACACATGACACTACCCCTGTTTTGAAGAGCATTGGCCAAGACCATTGGATTTTTTTTGTTTTTCTTTTAACCCTGTGATTCATCTCTGTTTTTCATTTTCTCTTACATACTTCTAACATGCCCAGATGTCAGTGCTGAAGCAACCCGTCAGTTGAAACAAATATACTTTCTGTAAAGGTAAGTGTTGCCAGCAACAAACAGTCTTCCACTTGCTGGATCAGTGCTGTCAAAGGCGCATACAAATACTTCAGAAAAGGCACACATGTGGAACTATATATCTCTGGAAAGTTTCATAAGCTAGTAGCAATTTGTTTTTACTGCAAACCCAAACTTGCTATTGTGAAGAACATTTCTGTAAGTTGTCAAATATTCTTTTTAGAAAAATGATTGAGAAATAAGTAGTGAGGTTTTAAAACAAACATCTAAGATTAGAAATTTTACCTTTATAGAAATAAAACATAACCAGGTGAGTACAGTGATATTTCTACACTGATATTAGGCACTGATATTTCTACCTATGGAAGTACTCAACCTGCTCAAAATTAAATGATATCCTCACTATGGGACTCAAAAAAAAAAAAATTCTTCAAAAATGTAAATAATATTATGTTATGGCAAAAGGCAATGATAGTGCCTTCTAAGGGGATACAAGCACCATGGAGAAGCAGCAGCTAACAAAGAAGGAAAAAGTGGCTCATCCTTTCTGATGACCAGTGATGGCTCAAGAGGATTGCGATCTTTATCTATAGAGATGCTGCTCCCTCAGCTGCTAACCCTTAAATGAGCTCTTCAGGCTCCACTCCTTCCAGTCACTCAGATGCATTACTTGCCTTCTCACACAATGCTCAGGCCACTGGTTCTGGCTGTGACCTAGCTGTAGCACCTTTGAGAGAATCGTGGTGAGATGACTTCTAAACCTGGTACAACAGTAATATCTGCCTTGAAGTTAAAAATGTATTTAGGAAATGGCTTCAAAGTGATGGAAAAATTAATGAAAATCAAACCAAGAGCAAAATTTCTAAGAGATTCTTATCTAACTCTCCACGTCTCAATGTGAAAGTCACTACTGAAAGAAATACCTACTAGCTCTGTTTTCTCCCTACCTGTCAAATTGCTGATTTGTTAACTAGCTCTCTAGGCATCAAGAAGAAATGAGACAGCGTGTTGACATTTTTCTCAAATAATTTGACCAAATTAATGGAGCAGTTCCTTCAGGTTTCATCACATTCAGCAGGCTACTGGAAAAAGAATGTACGTGAGCTTTATCCATACATAAATTATGCTCAGTCACTATAATGTTGTAAATGCAACATATACAGAGACACTTGTTCAAATATCTTTTAGAATACCATAATGTCTCAAAATTAAGATACAAACCCTTTCAATGAAACATCATCAAACACATTTCATAAGACAATTATCTCACACGTTCAACGAGAGTTATTAGCCAGTACATGAAGTCTTAGAGTAACTTCCATTGCACTTCCAGTCAACTGTAAACTTGATGCATTACCTTGGAAGAATGCCATACCTCCCACTGTGCTAAACTTACTGAAACAAATAGGAAAGCAGCATTGCTGAGTTACATCCCTGCTCTACTATTGTGTAATTGGACCACACTACAGGAGCAACACTTTATTTTACAAACGTTGAGTTACCATTGTCAACTCATGGTTTCACACTCTCAGCACAAGAGTAATGAATTCTTATCTTATATTCAGAATCAAATGAATATGATGAAGAAAATATTGAGAGTTACATTTCAAAGCTCTATTTGCAGCTGTAATCTTAAGAAAAATACATTTTATACCTTATTACGTTGTTACACTAAGTAGACAATAGAATGTGTAGCAAGACCAACAAATTATTTGGGCCTTTACAGATTTGGGTAAATTCCTTACTCGTCTAGCAAACCCGAGTAGATTTAAAAAAAGAAAAAGAAAAATTGATCATAGAAACAAGGAACGTAAAGAGATTCAGTTTTATACTCACTGAAATAAATCTATTTTAACTGGAAAAGAGCAAAAATAGTTATGCTGTCTAGTTTCTTCTGGGTAAATGGCTTCCGGTATAAGACAAAAAATCACGGATTTCATCTGCAACTCAGTGAACAGTGATCCACTCCTGGAGTATCAAGCAGCCTTTCTCCATTACTTTGCTAGCTAAGGAATGAGTGAAGAGGTGTCTAATGACACTGTGTACCCTAGAAAGCTATATTCAGTTAAGCAAGCAATGTGACACCTAAAGTTGTCTAGCGCTTACCTGAGTTTCAGACAAATTTTCAATAGCGAACTCCAATAAAAGACATTCTCCTTTTAAGTAGCTGTGTTCTTCAGTGCTACAAATGGAACATGTTTCCCCAAAACTTTGTAGCTAAGTAATCAGTGGTACGGTACTGATGTTCATATAGCATTTAATACAGACAACTTATTAAAAAAATAAATAACTTTTAAATAGTAAGACCTCAGTATTCCACCAGAATACTGTTTCACTGAAAATCTTCTTACTCTAAATAGCCTCAAGTATGTAAACAGGATTTAGGTTCAGAAGTCCACAGGGGAAGTGGAGATTAACTTTGATAAAAGCTAAGTATCTTGGGACACAGTTGGACCCAGCTTAATCTCTGAAGCACCTTCATCCCTGTACAGAAAACACTTCTAGAAAAATGGAGATTTCTTTTTATCCCTAGATCCTCAACACCCAGCATGGTATTCAACACCCAGTATGGTATAAAGTAGCAAAAAAAAAAAAAAAGTATAGCTACTAATTTTCATTATCACTAAAGTGTTCTAAACACTTAATTAAAACTTTGACATGGTAACAATGAACAAAGCAAAGACATCACGAGATAATAAGGTAGTTCTGAATGAAGACTATTTTATCCTCAATGCCAGCTTTGGTTTGTATGCAGAACTCCAAAGAGAACATAGTCAGAGATACCCATAGCAATGACAAGCACAATGACTTCAAGTGGGCATGATGGAGATAAGAGGAGAAAAAAGATACCATTTTTAGAGACATTTGAAAATGAGAGTAAGTGCCTGGAAAGAAACCAGAGCAGATATTTAAAACAGTATTTGTAAGGATGGATTGGTTTCTGATTGCACAGAAAACAGAAGTTAATGAAGGAAACAGGGTTTCTTGAGTACATGTGTAGGCTGACTACAGTAGAGATTAAATTCACGACTTTCAGATAAAACAGCATGAGCTTCAACAGCTTGAACTGAAACACCAGACTCCTTTGACAAAGCTGTGACACACCCAGCTTCAGCTTGCATCCCAGATTTTTTTTTTCTGTTGTGGTCTAAAATGCCATAAGCCACTTTATAACTAAATTATCCAGAGCTACTCTGGAACATAAAAAAAAAAAGTCAATGATCCACAGAGAGCAATTTTTAATCATATCAAAAAAATAAAATAAATCTAAGAAATTCTTCAAACCTTGCATTTTAAAAGTAACAAGAAGGGAATCTGTAGTGGGAACTCAAGATTCTCTAATGCAATTTTCTGCTCTAACAGTTTGCAGATGAGTGACTATTAGTCACTGTAAAAGGTATGACACTGCACCCACTGCATGGCATCATTGGAGTCTTTGTGGTAAGCCATCTGCCACAGTGGTTTTCAAAATCTCTTTCAGAACCAACATCAGACAACATCTCCTGCAGTTTGCTAAAAGCAAAATTTGACTGTCATCCATTCTTTTTCTTTATAATATAAACTAAATGGCTCAAAAGCAGAAACAGGCTCCTGCTCCCTTGAAGTGACACAAAATGAGGTGTTCTTTTTTCCTCCTCTCCCCCACAAAACAGTTTGCAGGGATAGTACAGATAAGCACAGTACAAATGTGTTTGCTGTGCAGAGCACATGACTGAAGCCTGAACAAGCAGGTTACTTGACATTTTGTAGTTTGCAATGCATACCTTTTTTTGTTTGTTTGTTTATGTCCCTATCTTTAACTGCAAACCAACGCACGCTCATGAAGTCATGGAACCTCTGGCAGTGCAATTTCCTTGGGTTTTGCCCAGCCATAGAAACTATTTGTCAAATACATCTGAGAGTCTAGACCGTATTAAAAGAAGCTTGATTATTACTAAACCCAGCATATACAGTTGTCAAGACAACAGAGTGAATATCATCATTAACAGAAACTCCTATCAAACTGGAAATCATAGCTGAAGCTTCACCCTCATGTTCACATTATCCAAAATATGCAAATATATGAACGCAGAAGAAAATTCCAAATGAAACTTGATGCCTTTTTATACTGATCTGGAACAGACAAACTTTCTCTCCTTTCCCACTTGTAAATATGAAATGTGTTTAAATCTTCCTTTATTAACACAGAGCCTGTATAAAAATATTCAGCTTTAATTTTCACTTGCAAAGCTTTCATGCATACTAATTCAGCCAACGTTCATAAGACAGATCATATACGTATGCACCTACAAGAAAGACCCATTCACGTGTACAATGTCTCACCAGTCTCACTAACTGATGGCTTGCTGCCATAAGCCACCACATTGCCAGACTCACAGGATGCTACCCACTATGACTTCAGTTGTCTGACACCAAGTTCACGCAACCTGCACTAGACATAGGCCTAAAGCATATTGCCTGTAGTGTTCAGGAGCAATGTAACATCATTTAAGATGCAATACAATATGTGTTGCCTGTCATGAAGTTGTACCCCTCAGCATGTCTAAAAATGTTACAGTACTGTGAAGAATGACCAGTACTCTGTGCTGCTCTTAAGAGGGCATTCATAAGCTTGCAGAAATAAGCTAAAAGGAATTTGAGGAAGTTTGAGGAATTTGAGGAAAAAAAAAAAAGAGATACATGAAGTCCCACCACTAGGGTGGAACAACTCCTGGCAGAAAGTATCTGGAGGGCAGCTCTGCATTCAGGCCCTTCTGGGCCTGGAGGAGAAGGTAAAGGTCAGCTAGCAACATCCTTGCAGCAAGGCCAGCAGGCCAAGGAGGAGTTTACTTAAGCTTTGCCATTATGTTAAAATATGATAAACCTGTTAGACTGTATTAAAAAATAAACTGAATTGAATGGTTCCTAAAATTACCTGCAAATAGAAGTAAACCAAGTTATTGCATTACTATCTATATAAATATATATAAAAGTAAGAACAATGATTTCCCTCTACTCCTTAATTTGAATACCATTCATTCTCTTCCAGTTCTTCAGAGACCAAGACCTCTCTTGGTTATTAGTGTTCATGTGAAGTGCAGTGACATTCATAAGTTAGAAATATATTGAAACACATTAAATTGACCATTTCTCTCAAAGAGAAATTCAAACTGGAAGGTCTAGTTTCAAACAGGAGCACAGGGAAAAATGTTCATTGTATCTCTCTTCAGGCTAACCACTAGTACTACTCTGGGAAATCGGAGAGGATTTGGGCAGACTGCCCACTCAACTTAAGGCTCATCTGAGATCCACATATATCTGCTTAGCTATCCAGCTAGGATCTTTTGTTGTTATTTTCACATCCATATGATTTTAGTGCCTCTGTGCAACATGTAGCCCTCTCCACTTGTGGTTCCTAAACCAAAGGAGGCAAGAATCTCAATAGCTGAATCAGCAAATTCTGTACCCTCCCACACCTGGTCCAAAGTTCACTACAGCAACAGAAAAGCAAAGTGAACCTTCACCTCTCAAAGGTGTATTGTTAGAATAAAGTAGGTTGTAGGTAATCTTGGATTCAAATAGAAAAAAAGCAGCCATGAAGGTGTTGTAGTTTAACCTGGCAGGTGGCTCAGTACTGCAAATTTGTTTGTTTATCCTCCCCTTCCCAGTGAAATTAGGGAAGAGAATAATAATAATAAAAAAACAAGAGCTTCTGCGATGGAGTTGTGGTAAAGCTATTTACTAAGATAGAGAAAATGAAAAGGATAGTAGTTACGACTACATATTATATGCATATTTAAACACATAAGGGATGCACAACCAACTGCTCAGTATCCTCTGATCGAGGCCCAGCTAGCATCCCAAGCAGCAGAAGAGAGAGATCATCTCCCATTCCCTTCAAAACTCCTTCCACTTGATGCCATATGGCATGAAATATTTCTTTGGCCAGTTTAAGTCAGCTGTCCTAATTTTTTTCCCTCCCTACTCCTTGGGCCCATCACTGCAAGTGGTCTTAGCTTTGTACAGCACTGCTTAACAGCAGCTATAAACAGTGTGGTATCAACATTAATTTTCTCCTAGAACCAAAAACACAGCATCATAACAGACACTATGAAGAAAAATCCTTACCAGCTGAAACAAAGACACAAAGATATGAGATGACTGTGTAGCAGCTGAAAGAAACTACACAGCCTTAAATAACAAATGGATTTTTATGTACATTTACATAAGTATGTACAGGTACACACAAACCTCTCAATTTCTTACACCTTTTGTGTGCTATTCAAGTACACTGTAAACAGTCTTAAGTCATGTATTTTATCACCATAAAAACATCTAAGAAAAAAATCAGCTATATAATATTTAGTGCAATTAAGAGAATTCCAGCACTGTCCAATATCTGTTAGTATTTACAATCGATTACTATTTCTCAGAATGGTTTGTATACTAACAAAAATGGCCAGGATACAAATGTATGAGTTAGTAGAGTGCTTTTTTTTTTTTTTTAGGGTGATGTAGAAAATCCTCATGATCCTACATGGTGCTTGTAACAGATGCGTGACCTTTGAAATGCCAAAGATCCCTTCTCTAGTGGATGTTTATCACCAAAGAGCTGTCAGCTACTAGGTTTTTAAAAGATTAACTATGCTGAGTCATGTACTGCAAAACACAGCAAACCACCCATGGAATGTTGTTACAGGAGACCAGCGATGTGAAATCCAGCTTGGGGAAAAAACTAAAAGTAGCTTCACACCACACGTTCCCTAAATCTTTGTTTTAAGTCATTTTCCATTTACTGGCACTACAGGAAAGATCTATGTACCCAGAGGACTGACCACACAGGAAGAAAATCTTAAAGTGTAGGAAACAAACAAAGAGCAAGAAATGAAACTTAGAAGGGTTAATGCCTATTTAAAAATTTTATTTGTAATACTGACTTTCTAAAAGGAAGGAATATAATTTGGAGATAATAAGTAAGGCTTCCACAAGGCAGGCTACATTTGACATCACAGTACCTTTACTTATTCATAGCAGTGTTCATAAGCCAAGAGTATCGTGAACATGAAGTCATTCAGAGTCATGCAAATAAAGTCACTCACACATACACATAAACGTAAAGGGATTACGAACAGAATCAAAGCAAATGGCTTCTATGAATTTTTCAAGATACTCCTCAATATTATTGTTGTCTTTGCTTTTTACTGTGCAACTCTAAGAAGCCACTATACCAGGTAAATGAAGTGATTTACCATATACTACTATCCAACTTCCAAAACTTAGAGCATTAGTCCAGTTTTATGATACACGGGTAATAATAAAACAAATAATAATAAAACAAATTTATTTAGCAAATTATTTTAGAAACTCTGTCTCCTTTCATACACTACTCAGTCTCTGTTTTGAGCACTATAGTTGGTGAGTTTCTTTGAAGTCCCGTATCAAAATGCTCTGCAGTGCAAATAAGGGCAGCAAGAAAATATTCACGTACTGACAAGTTTTAACCCCCCTCTGACAAGCATTAAGTGATAAGCAAAATATACATCCCTACAATACATGAAATACCAGATGCATTTTAAAATCTCATTAGCAAAATCCAAATAGTGTAAAAATGCTGATAAAATCTGAGTACATATGTCACCACATACATAAAAATCAAATCCACTTTAGAAGCAAACACAGGTTTGTTCAAACAGCATTGTACAATTCTTTAACACTTACAGAATTTTCCATGAACAATATTTTCATTCACTCACAGTTTAGTATAAATATAAAGCAAGGCACCCCCTTAAGCATTTTAAATAACAAATTAAACATTTACGTTTTTTACTGTGCAGTCAGGCTTAACATTTATGCAGCTTCAAAACCAAAGTACAGCCTCAAGGGAAGCCTCTCCACTGACAAATTAATACCTTAGAGAATAGAGCTGAATGGTGGCAATGAACTCATTTGTTCCCCCAATAATGAAGAATGACTCTTTCTTTACCACATCTGTGACTGTTGCTATGGTGACCCAGACTTACCTCATTGCTTCTCGAAGTGCTCCTCGCTCACTAAGAGTCGTGTGCTTGATGTCATCAAAATTATTTTCTAGTTTCTCACAGTTCTGCAACAAATGGAAGAATCCATGTAAGACTCTGTAGTAGTGTATTGTACATACATTAGCATTATTCAGCATCACGCAAACAAAACTGATTTATATTATGTAATCTCACAAATTATGCATTCTGTTTTAATTATACTGCAGTCATTAAAGAGGTACTGAGAACTCAGAAACAAAGTAAATATGAATCTTCTTACACGGTTGTCATGGAAATTGTCTTATAAATGTTCCATAATTAAATGTATAGATTTTACACTTAAAAGTAAAATAAAATTATCCTTTACCAGTACACAAAGAAACACAGCTACTGCACACACATAGAAAAGAATAAAAACTTAAATGCATATTTAAAATAATAGAAACTATAAATCTGTCCCGACAAAACCAGCAGTGTAGTTAGAACAAGCCAAGCTTTATTAAACACGATTTTGAAAAAGACAAACTAAAGAAATTGTTTATAGGGACTTCAACCACTTAACATTTTCCAAATTAGAATTCATAGATATTTTTAAAGCTGATACGAAGGCAAAAATTTTGTGACAGTAGAAGTAATAAAGTTTCCCTATCTTCTGGTACTTATTTTTAACTGTGCAAATTAGTTATTTTACTCCAGAGTGCTGCAACTTTTCTTCTACATCCATACAGACAGTAAAATTGATTCAGAAGATGCTGGGTAATACAGACATTTTCATCTGTGCAAAGTAAGTGTGAAACACAGCAAACAAGAGTTCTCTGATCATCTGCATCATTCGCAGGATTTTATATACTCAAGGCTTCGAGATATCACCATCTTCTAGAGCAGTTTCTGCCAATACCAAAACTTACCTCTGGGAGGCGTAACTTAGCCACATGGGTTGAAAAGCAAGACAAGTTGCAAGCAGCATTAACAGTTACTACCACTAACAACTAGAAAGGTTCTCTAAGCAGGGTCTTTAGACAGAACATGTGAACTGTTAGTTGGTTAAGCGATCTCACAGGTTTTAATATATGAATTAGTTGTGAAGGCTGTATCTGAAAATTACAATAAATACAGTAGAAGTTATCATTCCCTTTGTGTATTGATTCTTTATAATTATACTGAATTAGAGGTTATAAGAGCACTATTGGACGGGAAATAATTAGATATTTGTAAATCACCTAACAAGATATCTTAGTCTACCAATTATTTTTTAATTTTAGATGTTTTAATACAAAGTTTTACTACTTTAACAATACATTTCAGTACAGGAAAAATTAAGAAACCTACATTCAGAACGCTACAATCTTCTCCCTTATAAAAAAAAAAAAAGGATCGTTAAGGTTTGGAAATACCTCTAAGATGATTCAGTCCAACCATCCACCTACCTCCAACATCACCACTAAACCACGAGGTTAAGTACCACATCTACACTTCCCTTAAACACCCCTAGGGATGGTGACCCTATCACATCCCTGGGCAGCCTGTTCTAGTGCCTCATCACTCTTTCTGAGATGAAATTCTTCCCAGTATCTGATCTGAACTTCCCCTAGCACAACTGGGGCTATACCCCTTGTCTTATAATGCACAACATAAGTAGAAGTCGTAAATCTTACAGCTAATCTGATATTTTTGTTTCTATTACTATCAGATGTCCTTTGTACAGCAAAATCCTACTCTAAGAGATTTCACAAAACAGGGAAGGTTAAAAATACACAAAAGAAATCCTAACTGACAATATAGAAAGAATTCCAGATTTATCAGTACTGAACTGAAAGCACCTGTGCAAGCATACTATCGGATTTCACATCCTTCAGGAAAGCAGATCAAGGGGAACAACATATGGAATACTGCTCCAAGCACTGAAGGACTAAAGCCTGTTTATTAACAGTCTTGTGCCACTGGCAACTCACCATAGGTTCAGGAAAATCTGAGCATCATGCAGTTCATTTCTCTTGACAATGATATATAAAGCATCTACAAAATTGACAAAGGATCGAAAGCTCAGAAGATTTTATCGAACTGAACTAAATCCTCTTAATATCCTACAGTCTAGTATAACTGATGGTGTCTAAGTGGAAAACGTTGAGTAATTCACTGAGTCCTTTTCAGCTGGTGTTTCTTATTTGCCTACATGGACCATTTTGTATTAGTCAGTTGAAGGGCAACAAGGGTGACCAATACCTAAAGAAAACCCTGTAATCATGTACACTTGCAGAAATATTCCTTGAAATAAAACACAAAACAAACAAAAGAACCCATAACTACATGGAAGAAAATAGAAAACCCAGAACAAACAATGGAACATAGTTTCAAGGCTCAAATAATAAATGTTATAATTCAATTGGCAAGATGATGAATTTTTCTTACCATTTTCACCAACTATTTCTGGAGAATATCTCAGCAACTTCCAGCTAAACAGTTCTCAGCCAAAGTATAGTAGTTGGAAAATCTGTTGCTTTATTGTTAGAAAAACAATGACCTAAAAACTAAGGCAGATGCAAGCCTCCTGAAGGGAGGTGATCTCACAGTATAATAACTTACTGCATAAGTATAGAACAAGACAGTGACTACTGACAGTAGCTACTACTATTTTTTCGTTACAGGTGCAGTAATCTGAAACAGTAGCTCAAATCTTGCAATGAAAAGAGAAAAGCAGTCAAAGACTAAAAATAAGCACAGCTACACTTATATTGATGCTGTTCTTCATAGGTTTGAGCATCAGTTTGCTCACTATGTTTCTAGACCCTCTTAAGAGAATATCAGTCTCTAAGAAAGGTCCCAATATGTATGTATGAAATACTGAGCACAATTCTCTAAAGAACCCGCATAGTTAATGGTGAAACTTCAGTAGACCATAATCAAGATGAGTTTTACATTTCTTAATATTTAATCAATAGCAAAACCTGTGCTTATTCTAATATCTATGTGTGGCATAATGGAAAGCATATCAATGACAGCAGAGTAACAAGGTCATAGGCTGAAGCAAGTAAGGACTTGCTCAAATGTAACAGCTGTATGCTCAAAAATAAAGGAAAATATTTGCCTACCTTCAAAAGGCCTCAGATAGACAGGGATCTCCAGTAAAGTACCCTTGCCTCCACTGTAAACCCTTAAATTAGTTCTGGGAAGGGCTGGATCCTGGCTCCACTTCTTTCACTCACTCAGGTATATTGCATGCACCTGAGCTCACCTAGGTTGGCCCTGCTTTCCTATCAGGTGATTAATCACTGTTTCAAGACATGACTAAGTATTTCTGCTACACCATGCTACCAATTAGATTAATGTATATATATATCTCGCAAAGGGCAGAGCATTTTGGCCCATCATGCTTCACAGATCTAAGTATAATGAGCAGTTAAACTCCCAGGTGTTTTGTTTTCAGGAGCAACTCAATTAGAAAAATCAAAATACAAACAATGAAAAAATGGATTTTTAGTAGCTTACATCCAATTAATTTCTTTGAGTATGGATAACGTCTTGAAATTTTAACTCTACAGTTGAATAATTATTTATTACTTAATAATTCTGCATCCTATCACTGTTGACAGATCTATAGCACTATGACACTAAATTAAATAATATCTTTGAAAGGTTCAGGATGAAAAATAAGTAGATGGAGATACAATTAGGGACATGGCCATAATAAATCACACTATCATTGCACATCAAAAAGCCACAAATATCTATTTTTTTTTCTTTTTTACTATAGCACTAGCACATAGAAGTTTTTAAATGAACCAAAAATCATGAGAGAGTGGAACAGTTTTGATATATATAAATGAAAAGCTTATTGATCATGTGAGATCTTAACTAAAGCTATGTGACAACTAGTTAAAAAGGCAGCTGCTGTCTGTGGCATTTCACACAGTGTACTGGTAGAGCATCTAACTAGAAATCAGAAAAATTAACAATGAATACATTAAGATAACGAAGAAGTAAAACTACTAAACAAATTGAAAAGCTTCTATTACTATAAACATAAGGCCATGACTTTTTCCTTACTTCAACTTATTCCTGTTAAAAAAAAAAAACAACAACAAACTAGTAAACTTTTAGAGGAGGGACTATGTGCTCATAAATCTATCTTTTCAGACATGGCAAGTGATAAGCATAACCTCTTGGAATCAACTTAACAATAGTGTTCTGTTTTTAAAAGTCTGAGGTGAGCAACTACCAAAGCTGAAAACGCTCTTACTCTTTGACACTCTTAGAAGTCACCAGTTAGCTCACAAAACTAGGAAATATAAATAATCACTGTATTTCTAAATAACATTCTAGGATTCATGAAAAAATGAAGTCATACTTTTAAAAAAAAACCTTTAAATATTTGTCAGATTAGTTTTCTTTTTTCCCTTGTGTCTTGGATGGAAAAACCTTCTTAGCTTGACTATGCCACAGAAAGATGATTCTTGATTTGGGCTAATGGGTCAAATTCAAAACTCAAACCAAAATCTGGCTATTGCTCTTCAATAGGGATAACCCTGAAACACAAAAACGTTGCTGTAACAAGCCTAAAAGTTTTGAGAAGACCACAATTAAATTCATCCATTCTTCAATACAGTACTGATAAAAATGACACCACTTCCATCAAAATCAATTACAAATCTTCCATCCAGCTGAAGAAGAGCAAGAATCACACTGAGCCATATCCTGCTCTTTCTTGAAATACATTATGTGAGACCTTCAAAAGCGTTAGTATTACAGATAATGTCTTGCACACGTTTTTAGATACTTGAGAAATAAAATCTTTCAATCAGACAACAGTGTAAGACCTATTCTAAGGCAACCTGCAACACCGAAGTTGAGTAGATCTCTTATCCTAGTTGATACACTGCCAAATCAGAAGGCTTACTTAAAATACCTCTCTCTTTCCTGAGAAAGAAGTTTTTAGGTAAGGAGAATAGCCAAATTCTTAGAATTTGCTGCTTCCACATGAATTTAGGAAATATTCTAAGGAAGCTTATTTGTAAATGTAAATTTCACATTTTTACTGTTGAACGTTCTCTGTATATAAACAATAAGGAATGGGCAGCAACTGAAAGTTAAAAGGGCTCTCACTAGTTAAAGTTTGCTTTTAAAATTGATACAATTTTTTCTCCTATATAATCCCTTCAGAAAACTTCTTTCAGAGTATTGTGTATCTTAACTTACTACTGTTTACTCAGCCAGTTTTTTAAATCTTTATATTTAATGTATTTCTATCCAGACTTCTGATTGCTTAAAATAAGATAATCTGATTCAAAAGGTGAAGGACATAGTCATCTCTCTGATGTTTCAGTTGGCTACCTTTAAAGGAGGTAGACCCTAATGATAGATTTTCAGAAAAAAAAATTACACACATCACAAAACTGGTGATGTTAACTTGCTCTTCTGAAAATATTGACTATACTATAGAAGAAATTTCTTTTTCAAAGCTGACTTTTTCCAGGGGCAGTATAAAAAGCTCGGTGGTTATTTCCATATTGATCTTTTATATATGTAAAATGTTAACACCAATAGATCAATATGGAAATGTTTTATTCTGGATATCTGAACTATTTCATCAGTATAAAACATTAGAAATAACTATCTTGTGTTTTATAAACCAAAAACAACACTGTAATAGTAATCTAAATTGTAATATATTGCTGCAAGGATAATTATTAAGGGAAAACACAGCTGACATTTTCTGATTTATGCACACAATCAGAGATGGAGTCCAAGGACTGTGACATAATTATCTTCATGCTAACAATTTTTGTAAATCTCTTGACGGAATTTTAGCTAATTTTAAAATGCCTTCTGAAGATTAGCACTTAAAAGTGTTGGGGAAAATAGCACAATTTATTAGCGAGGGTATAATTGTAAACCTTCCAAATACTCATTGTGAATATCATTTAGACAGTAACTTCTGCTTTAGCAGCTGGTATATAAGACTCCTGTTTATCGAGTCTTGAAACAACAGATAGAGTAGAATCTAATTAAACAGGATTACATGAAAAAGAAAAATTATTAAATCAGACTAATAGACAACTGCTATGAATTTGGAATAGCACATCTAGTTCTTTTGATGTGAACTCGTGCAACATTTTGCATTATTACAATCAAACCTTATAAAATACTCTTACCAGACCTCTCTTGATTTGGAACAGGCAGTCTTTCTACACTGAAACAACACAAAAAGCTAAATGGTTCCATTGATCTCCTCTCACAGACTTAAGCACCCATCTGCTATAGTATAAAATGACTTTCAGTTGCATTTATTATAACACTGGCACTACAATTCAATAAAGTTACTCAACAGCCAATAGCTGTAATTCACATAGGAAGCCCCTTTAATCTTTGTATGGAGCAACTAAATAAAACAGATTCCATTTTCTAAAGGGTTAATAGCATTTGTTTTATCTACAATGCATCATTGAATACTATCAAAAAAAAAAAAAGACAGTTTGATCCTATCTAGAAGATAACAGTCCACACAATATCACCAACTAAACTCCTCCATTCCATTTGTTGCAACTTATTTTCAAAGTGTTCACAGCCCAAACAGTGGTAAAGTAACTTAAAACTGATACCTGAGCTATTGTTCAAAAACGAAAGGTATATACTTTTAAAAATATGTATGTATATATTCTTAATATCTGCAGAAAGTATATTGAGCCCTCGGGTATTTACATAACATTTGACAGCATGTCATTCATAATACATGAACATTCGTCACAACCGTTTTTTCATCATGTGACACAGACACATTGACCAGACACACTCTTTGAAAAATACAGATATTGATATACCAAAAACAGCAGGCTTCCAATAGAAAACCAGCCCTAAGTGTTAGCAATCAAATAAAAATCGAGAAAAATATTAAGTAGAACTGTGGGAGGTTGTATTCAATGCCTCCTTAGCATAACAACCTTAGGTCTTCTCCGTTTGTTTAGAGGAATATTTTTAAGACATTAAAAACATCATAGAATCACTCAGGTTGGAAAAGACCTTAAAGATCATTGAGTCCAACCATGACCTACCCATACTACCCTAACTCTAACAACCCACCACTACGTCGTGTCCCTGAGCACTACATCCAAACAGTGTGTTAAAGCACAACATACTTTTTCTCCACAAACAGGAGTATGTTGATAAGGTAGGATTGAAGCTCCAGCATGAGCTATTTTCTGAAACACTGTAAATGCATTTTGTTATTAATTACCAGAAATACTGCTCACGTAATTGGAAATTTTGAAGCGGAAGCAGATTATTTCAGTTTGTATTGCTCCCTCAGTTTAAGAAGGGATACATATAATCCTTAAACACAGGTAATTATCTAGAAGATAACTACTTGTTAAACATATATAACATTTCAGATTGTAACATTACTGGGACTGTGAAAATTCTTCCGATCTGAAATGGCATTCTGCTAACTTCCCTTTCATGCTGTTTCATGCACAGATTTCAAGTGGCAGATATATAACAACTTTTGGGTTCACACAAGGTATAGAATTTTGCTTGCATTCAACCTGCTGTTTTCAGAGCAGTTGCAGATACCACGTGTTTCAACAATAACAATATATCTGATAGGAGCAATAGAGGAAAGACAAGTAAATACAGGGAAGATTAGAAAAGACATAATGAAAGCACCAAGCACATAACACAGAATAACAGGTGAAAGAACTCAAAAAGTTTAAAAACCTGGAGTCACACAGGACAGCAGAAGCACAGCCGGAAACAACAGAAGAAACAGAGTGCAGGTGATGCCACTAAAGACATTGTATAATGCCTTTCCTCCTGTAACTCAGAATTACAAGACAGAAAATTTTGAGAGTAAAAAGGAAAACACCTCTCCCACTTTTTCCTCCTCTTCCTAGAACAAACACTAAACTCCCTCAAGTAGAGGAATGGAAGGACTTGGAGCATGGGAACTGCTGAGCCATGACCTGAACCTCTGATTGAGTGCCTGGAAAAAAATCTGGTCAGCCTTGGAATCGCAGGTGAAGGTGATTCACCGGCACGACCAGAAGGGGTGGAGCCAGGCTGCACCCCTCTTAGACCTCATTTGAGGGCTGACTGCCACTGAGGAAAGATCTCTTGCTGGAGATCTCTCCTTTATGGAGTCTTCCTGCAAGCCTAGATCTTCAGAGATAGGTGAGCATCCTTCTTTTTATAAGACTTTCTCATCTCATCCTGCTGCCATTACACTTGGCAATAAGCTACTTACCCTCCTGCATCCAAAGGAATTCTTCTACAAGTTCTTCCCTGTATAGGATGAGGGTTACAAAGCAGGGAACAATACACATAATCTCCTAGAACATAATAAAATCTTCATCTAGACATTGCTGTCTAATAAGGCTCTTTCCCTGTCTTTTTCCTATTGGCAAGGCTGATCACCTCAAGAGGGCCTTCACAGAAGCTGCTCAAGGTGCTGCCTGGGACCAGCCCTTGACAGCTGAATCCTGAGGCTCTCCAGTGCTTGCAACAAGAATCTGCTATTTAATTCTACTAGGGCTTGCAGGCTGCCTAAGAGAGACAGTCTCTATACAGAATTTCTAAATACACTCTTTTCTTGACAGTGAAAACTTATCTGAATAAAATTTATCAAGAAAACAAATACCCCAAATGCTATACTCCCTCCTAGTATTTTTTCCTGTACCTCAATGGATCTTACTTTTCTTTTGGCATCCTTTACTTTGCTTAGGCAAATATTGTTTCCCTGATTTACTGAGATTAAATAAAATAAGACAATGTAAAGATCAGAATAATATTGAGGAACAACATTTACAGAGCTCATAACATGGAAAAAAAGAAGCATCTTTGAAGTGTAGGTAGAAATGCACTCCTCAGGAACAAGTTGAGTTCTTGACCTTTAACAAAGGGCATGAGAAAAAACGAATACTCAGAAGCCCCATCTTTTTGTTTATTTTTTTTAAAAGAAATGGAATGATCTAAAATTTAAGGAATTATTTCCACCTGTTTGAGAGTACCAACTTACAGAATCCATCTTATTTTTCATCCACAGCTAAAGGATTATTGAATACGCAAACTTTCTGAAAATTAGAATTATTATTCACATGGCACTTGAAAACATCCAGGATAAGTATCACAGCCTCAGGTCTCAAGTCTATTTACCTCACATAGCACTTAACAATCAGATACCTCAGTATTACATCATGCTCTCTTCTAGTTTTGTGCTTCATTTACTGTCCCTCCTTTGGAAGACTTCATGTTGCCCCCTGAATAGCTTTCCTCTCCAAACCGCCTTTAGATGCTCAGTACTCCCCCTTCTCATTAGCATCTATAAAACTAGCATTTTCAAGATGGGATGAACAACATCAGCATGATATACAGGTCCAAGGAAGTTTTGAAAGTTTTTAGTTTTGAAAATGCTATTTTCAAACTTACACCACAGAATATTTTCTAAATAATGCAAACTGTTAATATGAAGCATTTTTCTTCTCTACAGAAGATATTGGACTTATTAATCAGCCCCTTGCTCCTGAGCATCACGAGAACCGCTGCACATAAGCGAGCAGAGCAATAGAAGAGAGCAGGACAGAGGAAAAGCAAATAGAAACAAAAATCATTATCCTCTTAACACATAATTACCAATTTTTTCCTTTTTCTTCCTGAAGACATTCAATTTCTAAGCCTTATTCTTATGCAGCATTTCCCCCATTTCCCTTGTGTATGCACTATTTGAGCTTTCAATTCCTAATTTTTATCCAGCCATTTTCTATCTTTCCTTCTCTTCTTTTGCCTCCTTCATTACATGGGTTTTTCCCCAACTGTTCTATTTCCCCTTCTGTAAATCTTCCCCAGTCCCTTCTAATTATTTCACATCCTTTGCTCTGTTTCATTATGTCTCGGCTTTCCCTTGCTTAGTTTTCCTTAATGCAATCTTTTATCCCACACCTGCATCTCTGTGCTCCCTTTCTCCTCCAAAAATAGCTCCAAGCAGGACACACAATCTACTGAACAATAGAAGAAACCAAATCACTCACAGTGGCATCTAGCAATGCCTGGTGCCTCATAACAACACCCATAGAGACTTCCACACCCACTGCCACTCACCTGTGCAGGTAAGTGCAGAGAAAGGCTTAAAGAGAAGGAAAAACTCCCAAGAGTAAGCCAACAGCAGCTCTTGTGCTGCCACAGAAAACCGCAGTGAACTGATGGTGGCTGTCTCCTCTTTTTTCACCTATGCTGCAAATCACTCATGGATTATTAATATCACTGCTGATACAATATTTGGGAAATAGAATGTAAATACTTCTCACAGAATTTTGTGAAAGAGGTAAAAAGCTTTTTTTTCTTCCATCAAAAAAAGAGTTTGCTGGGCTCAGTCTTCAAAGAATAGAAACAAATGCTCATTAAGTCCATAATTCTACAAATATCAGTGATTCAGCATCAGCCAAACTGAATTTCAAGGATAGACACTAAGAGAGTTTCCCTGACAGTCCTTTTGTTCCACATCAGTGCAAGATTCTCCACAACGGTCAGTGGCATCCTCTTGGAAAGAAGTCTTTAATTTTGGAATGATGAAAGGGGTGAAGTTAACAAAATGAATAATGCCAAATGGTATTGTTAGCTGATATATTTTATAGATGGTGTAATTAGAAAAAGTTTCTTTTCCATCCTGACAATATCGATATCAAGAGAAATGCTCACCCATCTCCAAGGATGAAGGCTCACACAGAAAAACACCAGAAACGAGGGATCTCCAACAAGAGATCCTTCCCAGTGGTTGTCAGCCCTTAAATGGGGTCTACATGAGGTGAAGCCAGACTCCACCCCTTCCAGTCTTTTGAAGGTGAATTGCCTTTGCCTGTGCTCCTGAAGCTGACTCAACGCTCACCTCAAGTGATCAATCAGAGGTTCAGGCCGTGATTCAACAATTCCCATACAGATGAAAATAAAATTTTAGTTACTAGGAAAAGCTTTAAGTGTATTAGGACTTATGGAAGAGGAGTCAAGAAATAAGAAATGCTACAGCAGAAAATAAATGCATAATTTAGCTGAGCACCCATCTGTGATGAAGCCCTACAGACTGGAGAAAAATATTTAGTTAACATCCATCTTCTTGAAGGGCATCAAAATCGGTGTTATTACTTGGGAATTTCTGACATAGCTAAATCTACCTTTAAAGCAATTTGATGTCTGCATAGCTGAGTACCAGTAGATATTTAAAAAAGCATGCATCAGAATGCATACCTTAAAAAGACATTTAACATTACCAGCCTACATCATACAGCTACAAATCATTTCACAGTAACTAGAAACTTTGAGCAATTCAAATACGACAACCTGATGTTCAGGGAAAAAAATTCCTGCTTATTAATCTTATTCCCTCAGTAACGCCTGTAGGAATCAAAGGCTGAAGAAAGGGTACATACAGCTAGATGGAGAATGCAGCAAAAACTCTAAGAGATACAGGCCATCTAAAAGCAACTTAACAAGCTTAAAAATCACTCTTTCAAAACTTGCTTTGGCCTATTCATACACATGCTTTAAAACAGTGTTTTAAATGATTTGATGATATCTTACACAGAATTGCTGTCTGACTAGGAACAGTGCTCACTCCTCAGCAGCCCTGCAACATTGTGCTTTACATGCATCTTTTTTTATACCGTGTGGTATTAATTATGGAATACCAATCAAAACCATACTTGAAGGCAGATCTATTTTTTCTGTGAGCATTTCAATGGCACTCATCACTTTGGTATCTTAAGTGATTTAAAAGCTGTTTGTTCTTCCACATTCTACATATATCCCCTTTTGACAGAAAGCAACCAGCACAGAAAGGCTGCAGTAACTGTGAGGATACCTTGTCAGACATCGACAGTACAAAATTCTAAACTATAGGAGATTGGAAACAACAACTTGTATGAAAGGATTTCCTCTCCTGCTTTCACATTCAGTTGCATTACGCCATCTTTCACATGTGCAGTTAAATGTCTCTTCCCCACTACTGCTACTACAAGGCCATGGCACAGCGTTCCTCTGCTCTGAATGCTAGCAACCTTTCACTCCCAGTCTTTATTTACTGGCAGAAAAAGTGTATCTTGGAGTTATTATTATGCTAATTTACCTTCAAATTATATTAAAAAAATCATAATCCCCTGAGAACAACAGTATATAGTTTTAGCCTAGCAGAACATCTCCACTCTTCTAATCTCATCTCAAAACATAGTCCCTTGATAACTTCGACAGTTTATTGGAATGACTGAAAATAAAAATGCACTTTGTGTGCTTAGTTCCACCAGAAGCAGTCTGTTTACCCTGACACCACACTTGACTTTGAGTTCTCATTCCATTGATGGAACAACCACCCTATAATCAACTGGTATTTCTAAATCACCTTCTCTCTTAATTTCAGCCATTAACTCCTAGTCATTCTTATCCTCAAGCAGTTGGCTGTACAGTCTCCTAATTGCACTAAAAAATTTATTCTTACCTTTTATTATTATTATTCTAAACTCCAGTGTCATACAGTTCTTTCTCTATGATGTTCTAGTTCCTTCTGTATTGACAATTCCTGTCGACTTTTTTGTAACATGTACCTAATATTTATGTCAAGCTCATTAATAAAAGTATTAAATGGTATAAATCAGAATACTCATCCTTCAACAATCTCTGCTAAAAGCCCAAAAGCAGCTTTTTCAGCACTAGTCAGTGAATTTTTCTTGGACCAGTTCCTTATCCATATCACTATACTATTCCAAGCAGATGATACTTCTCTAACTGGCAAATAAATAAATAAATAAAATAAAACTCTTGCTCTATCATGTATTTACCTTCAGTAAATCTTCATCTAAACATTTGTTTTCCAAGTTTAGCCTGTTTCTAATAAAAAACTAAAAGAGCTACAACTACCTATTCTCCTTTTTTAAAATATGGAGACTGGATTGAGTATTCTTTAAATCTGTGGAAAAACATACAGCTTGATTTATTTAACAATATTAACACTTAAGCTTGCAATTTCACATGTCAATTTTTCTGTGATACTTTAATGGATATTTTTCTGTCCTACTGACTTCAGAGGTCAAACTTTTCAAGCACCTGCTTGAAAATTACCCTGCTTAGGGTAATTTCAATTTCTGAACTTGTTTGCCCATTAGCCACCTCTTCACTTACTCTCATTTTATTGGAAATAGGACAACAGCTTACAAGATTTTAAACAATACCTAGGATGTATAATCCTATTTTCAACACTGGTTTCCCTTTTTCTTTTATTTCTTTTAGATCATACAGCTTTAGAACCTTTTACTATTTGTTTTACGTAGCTGAATAACCTTTTACTATTTGTTTTAATTTCTTTTGCCAGGTGTGACTCATCTTGACTTTTGAAAGTTATCATTTTTTCCTCTGTACTTCCTGCTTTGCCTATCAATCCCTTTTTTCCCCCTTGACTTCTCACTGTTCTCTTAATATTCTTTTTGAAACTGTTTCCCAAATTAGCTTGGGACTCTTCTTTTCAAGGTGCCATGCTGATTCCAAATAACTTTTATTTATTTAAATGAATAACAACCTTCACAAAATTCGTGCCTTTGGAACAAGGTTAGTTCCATTCAAAGATATGAAAAGATTTATCTCCTCAGTCTTATAAGTAAGTTTAAGTTAACAAAGAACGAGAAATAACAAAACATTCTATATAGATGAGAAGTGAGAGGTAAATAAAGAGAAGCAATTTATTTGGATTGGCACATATTCAACTTATGGCTTCAGTGCTAACTCCTCAGTTTCTATTGAGGCTTAAACTCTTCTCTCACCTCTTAGAGTGTTTAATATTTCCTCCTCCTCTATTTCCCTTATCCTACCAAACATGACATTAATAGATTAGTATACTACCTTCTTCCGGATATCCAGGTTACTGAGGACTTAAGGTAGAGAACAAAGCATTTCAATTTAGGATTTTATTGTATTTATTTATTTTTACAGATTGACAGAAAATTGAAGGATTTTTTTCAGTAAGTTACTTGTGCAGTCACTGGATATTGGTTTTAAATAGACTATAACCAGCTGATGACAATGTAGTGTAGAATACTTATTAAAAAAGTTAAGATGTGTCACATCAGCCACTTATTCATGAAACCATTAATCCTCTCTAGGACAAAAAAAAAAATTAAGTTGATTTTAACTTTGATGGTTTGTTGATTTTTTTTGTTTTGTTTTTTGGTTTTTTTTTAACATGTTCATTCTGGCTTGTCTGTGTGTGTGGAATGGACATAGTAGTATAATTAGCTCCACAAAAGAAAATTTCTATTTTGCCTAGCAGTTAAGGAATAGTATGTTGTTGTCCTATTCCCAGCACTAAAGGACAAAAAATTTTTTTACCTATCTATTGTTGAAGATATTTGTTGACAAAGCTGGACTGGTTAGAAATGGAAGAAGTGGCTGCAAAATACATGTAATATATGAAAAAGGCAGAACAGATGAAACAAGGACGCAGCCAGAAAGATTGAGACAACATGCCTCCACATGGCAATATCATAGTTCTAGAGCCTGGACAAACTATCACTTCTCTCTTCATGAATATGAAATGTGTACATACTGTATGGAAGTTTCTTCAACTGAAGGGTCTTACCTATAAATCCAATGAGCAGACCTGAAGGACCAGGAACAGAGAAAGTTACAAGGTCAGATATAGTTTTTTCTCAGCACTCAGGAGAATCACAAGGTAAAATGGAAGCTTTCACAGATGACTTAAAAGGGTCAGGGGTATATTGCCATCAGCTAATAAATAAAATATAATACAACTTGAAAATATGTATAAAAATACCTATCTGTAGCAGTCAGGCAAGTTAGGACCTATTAGGATATTGTGCTGGAAAATTTTTAAGCCAAATAAAAGCAAAACAAAAAAAAAGCAAGGATTATAACTCCTATTTCTTAGAGCAAGGATGAGTGTTATCATATATAAACACGTAAACCACTTTATTCTAGTGAAACCATAATAAATGCCAGCATATGGTATCGATACAAGGAAATGCAGAGTAATTAGTTAAACTAAAAAATGCATGAGCAGGAATTTGACTGCTAAATGATTAAACTGGTACATTTTAAAATGTATATTAATATTTAATTATTGACACTGTGAGAAAAGAGAAAATCTCTTGATGCTACTTTCTATCTCTTTCTGATACTCAAAGTAACCCATGTATTATTCATATGAATAGTTTGTGCATATACAGTCAATCACTAGTTATATAAAAGAATCATTCTCAAATTCCCTAATCACCTCAATAGAACCTAATGCACATTTGGGAATCACAGCATTTTATTTAAGAAATCAGTTTGGCCGTGATGAATACAGTGCAGCCTGAGCAGACATCAGTTCAAAGAATCAGATGTCAAAGTGCTCCCTCTAATGTCCCTTAATCATCACACCAATTAGTGGTTGAATAGCAATGTGATTAAAAAGACTGCTGCTATCCTATACCTATTCAGACTAGTAGATTTCTACATATGTTCTACCAATTAATGTTTGAATAGAACAGCGATTAGAGAGACATCTGCCATTGTATATCCATTCAGAAAAGAGCTAAGCTTACATATTCATATGCAATGAAGACAAAAATAAATATTTGCAAAGGTAAACCATACATTTAGATTATAAATATAATTGCGTTGATTTCTGTTAATGAGTGTTCTTTATTTTACAATATGTGAGATTATTTTTTATTTATAATTATATACTCTTTCATCAATACAAGTCTAGAAATGTCCAAATCATTCATTGAGAAAAAATTTATTCATTAAGGTTCCTGATTTTAGGCTTTGTGTGAACCAGGTTTCATATCTGTTTGTAATTTACACTATTTCTGCTTTCGCCAATCAGTTACAAGTGAACTGCTAACTTAATTATTCTGTGATACCTGACTGAGCACCAAAAATCACATGGCATTTTTCCATCTAACTGTAATGCAAAACCTAAGAGCAACAAATTGATTGTATCATGTATATACAGGTTTTCCTATAAAAGTACAAATATCAGTATAGCAAAAGGTCCTTATAAACTTTTTTTTTGTACTTTAATATTTTTAACAGGTTTTCATAAACAACACTGACAGCCACTGAAATACTGTCAAAATTAAAAGTAGCTTGAAAATCTACCAAGCCCCTAATTATTATGGTTTTAAGGGAGCAAACACATTCTCTGAATTTAAAGAACAACAATCTGTTACACCTTACAGCTAAGTGCAGGTCTCAGCACAAACCAATCTGGGAATTGCATCATAACATTGCACAGAAGACAAGGTGAAGGATTTGGTTCTCTGATGACTAGAACGAACTACAGGAGAATGACAGAGTCTTCCCAAAAGTAACTTTACTAAAAAAAAAAACAAAACTGAGCTTAAAAATGATTTTGTTCAAGAAAGAAAAGCACATGTTGCAAAATGTTGATCAGGCTTAGCAAATGTAAGGACAAAGAACAATGCTACTACTGCCAGAAAATCAATACTGTTACAGGCTATGGCAATTAGCTACAAACCAATTTAAACCCCATTTCCTTTTCGCCTTCTTTGTTGAAATACTTCCAACTTATCCATCTGGAGCAACTTCTACTATTACTTTTTAATTCAGAATCTGAAGACATTCTGAATATATAGATGGATTCTCACCTGCTGAGTGTAGGTGAGAAAATATTCTTTCTTTAAGAATAGAAAAAGAAGAAAGACTGCAGTACAATATCCTCATGAATTATCCAGTGACAAGGTGAATTTATAAAATTTGCACAGGTAAATTGTGTGAAAGCCACAAATCTGAACATTTACAAATACAAGCAGAATTTAGCCCATAATGCTTAGAAACCATAATAATAAGCAAGGACTTCAGCATGGTGTTGGGTGTAATGCAAATGTGCACAATAAGGGCCTATCTAGTTCATGACCGAATGATCATCATGCATCATATGCTTAACAAAATGGAATACCAAGATGGCAAGCATAGATTGAAACAGAAGTTAGATATCTAAAGCAATCCTGAATTGCTGAGGAAAACCCTGAAATCACCGAAATCAGAAACTCACTGCCTCCACAGTTCATTCTTTTGCTCATTTTTATCTATGAAATTGATGATCTAACATGACCTAATCTTACCATCCTTTCCAAAGATCCAAGTTTTCTGAAGTTTGCATAGGTAACTCAAAACTTCTATCTTGAATTTCTTCTGACAAAGTGATCGTTTTTTCCCCCAGACACACTCGTGGAATCCATTTGTGCCACCTTTGAGCATGACTCAGAAGCCTGCTCAGAGCTACTGTTTAGGTTTTGCACTGCTACCAAGAGTGACCCACATACTCTGATCTAAAACTGAGCTAAAATTTCTGAAGCTGAATGATTGTTTATCCACAGCAATAAATCATTTGTACAACAAAATTTGGTTGCTAAACGCACTAAGTAAATAATAGCACTTACTGATAAGAGTAACTGGGCCATCCTTGCAAAGTACTGATGAAAGATACTGACATTCAGTTTCCACTTCAGAACTCATTTAATGGGCAAAAGTGTCTCAGAGCAGACAAGGAGTTAAAATTTCACTTGTGTAATCATTCTGAAGAAATATTTAAGTCTGCCATCTGGAAGTATATTAGACATTACTAAGTCACTGTGTGCATGCCTCAGCAGATGCAGCTTTTGTTCAGACTTTTGAGAGCTGTTAATTTAATTAGTTTTGTATTTTCATACTCCCACCTTCCCCTCCAACAGTAATTCTGCTAAGACAGCATCAGTCCAGTTTCAAAAGAATCCAAAGCTAAAAGACAAATTCAAATTTTAAGGAAATATGAAAAATTGCACTTCCTCCTATGATCTTTCAATAGAGCCTGACCTCTCCACTACAAGGTAACTAATTGTTACTCCTAATATTTTTAGACTACAACAATAGTTACGCCCTATGTAACCTGGAGATTTTAAGAAGTCCCATTGTCCCCACAGGTCTCCACATAGTAATGCAGAATTCCAGACCAACCTGCTTCTTATGAGGTCTACTCTGAAAGTAGTGCCTCCTATTTCATGATGTTGGCCCACAATATCAGAGGGAGACATTGGTGGAACAGTAGTAGAAGCTGAACCTTCCCACCATTATTCCATTACATTTTGGGGCCATGTGACAGATGACAGCAAAGGAGTAGTCTGACAAAATGATGTCTGACATGGAAGTACATATGAAGCAGAGATGCGTCACTGAATTTCTCTACGCAGAAAAAGGTAGATGTCATGTTAAGTGGCATGGTGGTGATGGATTGATTGTTGAACTAAATGATCTTAGTGATCTTTTCAACCCTAATGATTCTATTAAATAAGAGTCATTACTTTCAAAGCAACCTGCATAGACTTCAAACTAATTAAGAAATATTATTGCAGTATATTTGAGGACATTCCGAGTTTCTTTTGAATCAAAATTCAGCCAAGACATACAAACTAGCTATGAACATAAGATCCAAGCTGTTCACACAACCCAATAATGTCAGGTCTTAGGGTGCCAGCAACTTCTGAGACAACGAGATACACTTTGTTAAAAGCAAGAATGTAGGAAGATAAGGAGCTTCTAAAAAGCTAGGCACTTTCACAATCACAAGAGAAAAAAAACCTTAAAATATCCAAGTTTTATGAACTGAACATACAAAGATCAAACAGAAAAGTCAGCCTGTAAGAGTGCTACTGTCTCTAAGAGCTTTAGAAAATGTGTGAACACATTAATAAAAGAGTTACATATATGTACGTTGTAACTGAAGCCTCAAAAAGTTGGAAATCATTAATAATAAGGTATGGCTGGAATACTAAAGATATCACAGAATCACAGAATTGTACGGTTTGGATCCTGGGTTGCTTCTCCCAGCAAATATTTGTTTATCATACTGAATTTCTTAATATTAAGAAAATTTTGTTTAAAAAAAAAATTAGGTTTGAGTTGACACTAATTAGTTGCAGAAGGTGTTTTGGTAATATTATTAAAATACACCATAGCTCTGTGCACATGAGAGAAACAGTTTAGAGATGCAGAAATAGTATTCTGAAAGTAGGACTTTTAGCCCTCTGAATTTAGAGGATTATCTAACAGAATCTGTAGGAAGAATGTAAAAGCCTTACAGACTTTCTAATCAGCAAAGAGATCAAAGAGACAACCATGTCTGATTGGATTAGTCAAATATCACACTGAGACTAGTAATCTAAATACCTAGAAAGAAAAAGGTGATATTTAATAGCAGAAATTCTGAACACTATAGCCAGTTTATAATGGAAATGCAATTATTCCTATACTTATTTCCTGAAAAAATACAATGCACAAAATTTAAATTCAAGCGCCATGTTTTAATATTGGTTTCATGTGCTCATAATATATACATATAGCACATGTATATATACGCATGTAAAAATCTATATTGTTCTCCTATTTCTGGGCTGAATTAATAGTATCTTTATAGCTCTCAGAAAAGAAGCGGTGAAGTGATACTCTACCCAGAGTTACTCTTGGGAAACAGAAACGAGGAGAAAGTGGGCAGCAGCTGTGCAGAGCAGGGAGGAGGCAGCCAGTGCTGGCAGCCTCCGGAATACAACTCAGGAATGTGGTGAACTGGATGCAGTACTCAGGGATGCTCAAGACTGATCTGACTCCAGAACAAGAGGGAAACATGTCACTTTAAAGAACTACCAGCTCCGCAAAGAAAGAAAAATGTACGGCATGTACTGGTTCTGAAGAAGAAAATCACCAGTCACAAAGTAACAGTTTGTCTACAGGCATATCTCTAGGAGACAAACTTGGTTACAGAACAACGTAGGAAATTCAAATTTAAATTTCCTACGCAACTGGGATTTTAGCCAAAATAATTTGCTGTGTATTTCAGATGCAATAATAAACAACTACTTACAGAACAACTTTTGTCAGAATTCCTTTTCCAATGCTTCTTGACTTGTTTCTTAGTTACAGTTGAATGAAGAGTTGCATGAGTCTGAGTTCGGGGATTTAAAGTCAGAAGGTTCTGTAGAAAGGAAAGAGAAAATAACTTAAAAAAAATTTGATTTTCGAAGCTTCTTAAATTACACCAAATATTTATTTACATTGCCACGTAAAACCAAAACAACTACAGTATTTTAGCATAACTTCATAGGAATTTGTTTTTATTTACATTGTCCACAACACTTAGTTTCTAAATATTTAAAGGTATTTCTGGGATGTCTATAAAGAAGCATTACATCCAGCAGCCAGCCATCCCTATGATAACAGTTTCAATTCCCTGATATTTCTAACCTAGTTGTGATTCTACTGCATTACAACACTCCAAATAAAATTTGTAAAGTAAAGCAAAACATGTAAAAAGATTTCAAAGCATTCACACCATTTCTACCTGTTTTATCACATCAGTGTGGCCTCCATCTTTTCCTTCATGAGAACTTGTTTTTGAACATGGTAACTTGATGTTACCTTCACTACAACGTATCTCCCTTTCTTACAATGCTTTTATTTTCAAGGATACACATGCTGGAATACAGCAGTGCTTTCAAGTGACAGTTGCAATCTGATGACATGGGCAGACTGAAGTTTGTAAGGTCTTTCATTGGAGAGTAACTTGAAAAATTAAGTCAGTCTTTTGGAACTCAAGCTTTTCTTCAGCTTAGGCAAATACAGGTTTCTACAGCAAAACTGACTTCATATAATTCAAGGGTAAGTGTGAGTAGTATGCAAGCGTCAGATTCAGACTCAGGTCTACAATGGAGATCCAAAACAGGCACACTCTTGTTTGTAACTCTTGAAATTTGTTTTCATAAAATTTCCTTTAAAGATTTCCACTTGAGCGCTATATTTCCGCACTGTGCTGAATAGGGTGTACTCACTGTTACTGTGCATCAAAGACATGCAGGACTGTCTGACAGAGCTAGAGACTTAAACTGATGAATGTGATAGGTTGATATATTACGTCAGAATGCTTCCGGATTTTAAAAGTCCGCTTGAGTAAGGCTGCTTGTGTGGGTGAAAGATGGAAAAGTAACTTGTTTTATGATTTAGCATTGATATTTATATGATTTGGGTTTTTAGGGTTTTTGTGTGTGAATTTTTTCTCCCTATGTTCAGGTTGTTATGGTTTTGGGCTGTTTTGTTGGTGTCATTGCTGCTGCTTTTCGAGTCAAAGAGGTAGTTCTCTAATTACTGATTTAATACTTACTCTGAACTGATTAGCAATTCATTTCTCCCACAAAAAGTAAGAGAAATTTCACCTGCTTCAAAACTCTACCTGCAGATAAAAATAATTTCCATTTTTTCTGAAGCACAAAAGAAGAAAAGAGGAGCTTGACATTCAGGCAGACAATATACTATTTAGCTTATATGCTGTTGGCCTACAGGAGGTGTTACAGGGTGTAAATAGATGCACCTCCACAACCCCGGCAGGATAGGCTCTGCCCCATCTCTGGGTGTTCCCCAGCAGAATATCTCAGGCAAGCTGTAATAACCGACTGCATTCTGTGGTGGTTTATGCTAATTTCTTACATTCTTAATTAAAACAGAGCAGGGACATTCACATAAGGGATGTCACTTACAGCATCTCTGTTGCTACATTAATTTCTCAAGCTGATCAAACTCAGTTGTCTGAGCACACCTGACTGTTGATAGGCAAGTGAGTACTCAGATCACCCTAACTGGACAGTAGGTCTTGAATCACACATGCACCTGAGCAAAACCTTGCCTACTATCTTTTGTAATTGCTTAATGCAGTGCTCTTGGCCATGAATATTATAATTATTTTAGCAAGCTCTGAAATGAATTGCAAATTTCTAGTAATAAACTGTAACAGATGTACTCCACTGGGTACAGCACCAGTTGGTTTAAAAAGTGGAACAAATGGTGGGGCAAGCCAAGGACGGAAGAATCCCCATATGTTTGCTCCTGTTGGAATTCTGCAACAGGAGTATGGCTCCAAGTCCAACAGTTGCAGAAACCCAAAAGGACTGCATAGTCCAGTATGTTCCAGAATTAAATCTGAAATAAAATTGGCACACAATTAAGATTGTACTAAATCACATATACAACATAAAAATTACTTATATTCCCACTACCTAAATAATATACTGCCTAAATCTGGCATTGCTGACCTAGGTGACTGTTTCAGTTAGAAGGGTCCAATGTTTAAAAATAACTCAGAAGTTAACTGCCTGAATGGAGAAGTAATGCAAATGCTTTTGAGTCTTTTTAACTGTCAGAAAGGAAAACTAGTGAGGGTATTTTCTTCCTATTCATTTCAGTTCCCTGGTTGGCTTTCAGCAGCTTACGGCTAGTCATATAGTAAATTTAACAAACACATTCAGGTAAGTCGGCCAGTAAGTGGAAAATTACTGAGAAGGAAGTCCTAAAGGGACTGTTGCAACTAACACTTAATATATGCACCTAGCTAAACAAAAAAACTACATGTGCAAGAAAGGAAACCTGAGGCCCTGATCTTTCAGACACATCGACCATCCAAAAAGGGGAGAAGTCTTTGGGAAGGATAATTATCTGGGTATCTGTGATCTTGCTTGTCCCAGTCCCACACTTATTCTGCTACATAAATTCTCACTTTTACCAGATGAGCTGTCGTTCGATCTTTCCAGAAGTTTGAAGGGTAATACTTAAACTCCCAAATGGAGCTGGTAGATACACACTACATCCCTTTTCAGGGTACTGTGAATGTATTTATTAAATTAAATAGAAAGTAGACATAAATACATTTTCATTAATGACTGCTAATCTGAACAGAATACTGCTGCATTTCTGCAGAAATCTATTTAAGTACTGCGTTGATGAAGGAAGAAACAGGGTTGTAAATGCATAGAAATAAATTTGGCTCATGTTGTGTACATCCTCTTGGCACAGCTGAACACTATGCATACTGACATTAAACTATGTGCCCTGCAACACAATGACAGTTACTGGTCCCACATAAGTATTCTTCCATTATTTAAACGGATGAGTTAGTATACCGCCTTCTACAGACTCACTAAAAATCCAGTACAGTAGGGAATTCATTTAATAGTCATCCATGACAATTAGTTCTTTCATGTCTTCTATAATACAAAGATAAGAAGCTAAAAAGTACTAAAGAATAGAATATTTTTCTAATGTAATGTTTTTTAGAATTGAAGGTATTTGTTGCAAATAATATAAAGTAACTTGGGTTGCAAGTATCCTAAAGTGCTATAAACTACTTTTACCTAATGGACATGGAGAATGAGAGGCATGTCATATGAGTGTTAAATAAGTGATAGGTACTGTTTTTAAATTTGGAGAAATTAATGATAAATGGTTACCTTGATCTGCACCAACACAGTTTCTAAGAATAAACTTGCCATGATCTACTTTAAAGACTGTGATTAACAAGTCTACACACAAAAAAAAAAAAAAAAACACGACCTTCGCTATCATCCATTAAGGACAACTTTTAAAATGGCCTGTTATACTACGATGGGTAATTTTTTAAGTCTTTGATTTAATATTAATCCAAAATAAGTGATTTCCAGGCAGTCACTTGGGATGGAAGAACATTCTGTTGTTGGGAGTCTTACTTCTGATGCAGCATTTCCAGACAATTCAAGACAGATTTCACATTGTCCGGCAGTAATCCAGCATTAATGTAATTCTCTAAATCAGAAATTTATTTCACTAAATAGTGTCATGGCCATTTTATTTCCATCTCTTAAAGTCATCATTTTAGCTGAAAAGCTAAAGAAGCTGTTGCAATTAAATTTTGATCTTTTAATTAAATACATATTCAGAAAAATGGAAAGTTTTGGAAGCACTGTGCTTATTTAGTAATGTTTCAACACCAACTAGGGTAAGGCAGAGGAGGATTTGTCTTCCAAGAATGATCTAGTATGGCATTAGAAGCAAAAAAGAACTTAGCAAATTCAGTAAGAAAGCAGAAAAATGTTGCCATCTGAAGAACAGGAAAACAGTAAAAAGGAGAAAGTAGTGGTGAATGAGAGAACAGAGAGGCCCAGTTTGTGTAGACATTTCCACAAGTAACAGAAAATGATCTCTAGCTCAAACCACTGAGCTACACAGAATATGTTGAGCTCTGCCATGAGCAAAGACTGTGCATGTACAAATGCAGAGCCTTTTCTAAACTAAGATAACACCCTGGAAACTTCTTTTTGTTTTTGCTTTCAAAATAAATTGCAGTCTTTTGTAGAATGATGCTGCTTCTACTTCTGGGCCAAAAGCAGACAGTGATGTTAAGAAATTACAGTTTACATCATCAATAAGACTGTGCTACCCTCTAGGTAGTCTTAGAGAAGTCCTACTCATCTAGTGAAGTCTTCATAAGATGCATGGAGTTTTTAAAGATTTCTTTATGGAATTCAGCTTTGAAGTATTCCATATTATTTTCAAATTAACAATTCTATCCAGACACCCCTGTCACTTGAGCCTTAGCTCTCATTTAAAACAGAAAGCCTGGTTAAAAACTGAACACTGAAGATTACTATCTGTCTCTGGAAGAATTACTGCTGACACCAATGAGATGCATCAGAAGTATTTATTCCTAAGCGATCCTCATCTTTGCTACTGGTAAATGAAAGGTAGAATAGGGATCAGAAAAGATCTGTTCAGGCTCTGGCACAGGTTGCAGTATTAAAACTGAATAGATTTGATAAGACAAATATTTTCATGGCTTCTGTCCATTTTCTCCAGCACACTGAGAAGCCTCTTATTAACAGTCCCAGAACACCTGCTGAGGTTCACCATGTATCGATGAGCATACAGCCATAACAAAGTTACTGAAAATGCAACTGTTCATATACAGACTATGAGCATAAATATACTCTCAAGCATTAGGTAGTTCTTTTACCACGCAGCACATTTGCAGGGTTCAGCCTCTGCTATACGTAAGTTGTATCCTATTTTATTCCAGTTGCTTTACAGAGCATCCTTAGATAAACTCCTCTATATGAGGTCTGCTCTGAAAGTAATGCCTTAGATTATATCATCCCACAATGGCAGAGGAGGATGTTGGTGGTATGGCAACGCAAGGTTGAACCTTCTCACCAATATTCCATTACATATTGTTGCTGCATGACAAACTACAGCAAAGAGGTAGTCTGAAAAATTGCAGGACACAGCCCACAGTGGGAAAAATGATGTGCAGGCTCTTTTGTGGTAGAAAACGGGGAATCATTCTGGATTTCCTGAAATCTGGACAAACCATTTACTCTGACTACTATATTGTGACACTCACTAAGCTGAAAGCTCAAACTCCAAAGTCAGGCAAGAGAAGAAAACAACCCTTCTTTTGCAACACTATCATGCAAGGCCCCATCCCGTGTGAAGACCATTGAGTATATTGCTAATCTCGGCTGGACTGTCCTACCACAGTCCAGATTTGGCACCTTACATCTTGCATCTGTTTGGACCACTGAAATATAGACTACATGGGCAATATTTCCTAGAAATGACATCCTCATAACAGCTAAGAAGTAGTGGGTCACATCCATGATGGGGCAGATATTTATGAGCATGACATGCAGGTTCCTGTTCATCACGGGCAAAAGTGCATAGCTAATTGTGATGACCAGGTTGAAAAATAGTGCTTTGTTGCTGAGAACTTGCTCTATCAAATAGCTATTNGTATCGATGAGCATACAGCCATAACAAAGTTACTGAAAATGCAACTGTTCATATACAGACTATGAGCATAAATATACTCTCAAGCATTAGGTAGTTCTTTTACCACGCAGCACATTTGCAGGGTTCAGCCTCTGCTATACGTAAGTTGTATCCTATTTTATTCCAGTTGCTTTACAGAGCATCCTTAGATAAACTCCTCTATATGAGGTCTGCTCTGAAAGTAATGCCTTAGATTATATCATCCCACAATGGCAGAGGAGGATGTTGGTGGTATGGCAACGCAAGGTTGAACCTTCTCACCAATATTCCATTACATATTGTTGCTGCATGACAAACTACAGCAAAGAGGTAGTCTGAAAAATTGCAGGACACAGCCCACAGTGGGAAAAATGATGTGCAGGCTCTTTTGTGGTAGAAAACGGGGAATCATTCTGGATTTCCTGAAATCTGGACAAACCATTTACTCTGACTACTATATTGTGACACTCACTAAGCTGAAAGCTCAAACTCCAAAGTCAGGCAAGAGAAGAAAACAACCCTTCTTTTGCAACACTATCATGCAAGGCCCCATCCCGTGTGAAGACCATTGAGTATATTGCTAATCTCGGCTGGACTGTCCTACCACAGTCCAGATTTGGCACCTTACATCTTGCATCTGTTTGGACCACTGAAATATAGACTACATGGGCAATATTTCCTAGAAATGACATCCTCATAACAGCTAAGAAGTAGTGGGTCACATCCATGATGGGGCAGATATTTATGAGCATGACATGCAGGTTCCTGTTCATCACGGGCAAAAGTGCATAGCTAATTGTGATGACCAGGTTGAAAAATAGTGCTTTGTTGCTGAGAACTTGCTCTATCAAATAGCTATTTGTATCTGTCATAGTTTTCATGAAAATAAAGAGGAGGCATTACTTTCAGAGCAGCCTACATGCATATACATCAATTAAAATTCAGCGTCAGGCTTAGAGAATGCATGTGGAGAGCAATTTAACCCACCCCATTCCATTAATCTACCCAATTTCCTTAAAAAAGAGTTGTAATCTTCCTCACAGCAAGTAACATTAAATGTATTGCAAGGTACATATGTTCACCAAGTGAGCATAATGAGAACATATTTATTTTTTCTAAGAGTAATGAGCATACTAAACAATTAATTTCAGAGCTATGCAAGTGTTGAGCCACTGACAGAAGCAAGTAACTAGTGTCTCCCATTATTTTCTAGTACATGAAGCAAATTTTATTAAGTGCTAGTCAAAGACCAAATAACCTAAAATAGAAGTATTTGTTTTCATGAGATTGGATGACCCACAATTATGAGTGTTTAAGAATTCTGTCAGCTAACAAAAAGATGACTTTATCCAGTAATATCTCCTTTTGCATTGCTTAGTTTACTTTATCTTTCACATCTGCTAGGCCTTTAGGAAAGCTGCATGAAGCACTAACAGATGCAGCACTTCAGCCATTATGTGAAGTCCCTAATGGCTACAAGTGGATGTTCCACTACCAAATGAGCAAGGAAAAGTTCTAGTTTGAAAATAATTCAAAATATTAAAAGATAATTAAAACTTCAAAAATAAATAATAAATTGCCACAATAGAATTAGCTTCTAGAAAACATATGTCATTTTTCATTATCTGAGAATGTGGGGAAAGTTGAGAATTTCTCTATCCTGCTATTATGTAGGACCATAGAATGGTTTGAGTTGGAAGAGACCTTTAGGATCAAGAGCAATGTAACAGAGTGACACAAACAGATACTTGTGTCAAATTTGTATTTCCTCACTAAAGCCCTGAACCAATGAGAAAAAAATGTTATAATCTACATAACATATATATAATATATGGCTTATAGCATCTCAGAAAGTCATCCAAATATTTCAAAAAGAACAACATGCTTTCACTGTAGGTAGGTCTGATTTAACTGCGAGATGACAAAGGTCAGAGAAAGCTAGACAAAATGGAAAACTACGACAAACAACATGAGAATAGCAGTGTCAAACTTCAGACGTTCCTAAATCTAGAATCAAAAAATTATCCCAGACAGCAAGGAACTTATGAGGGAAACCCCCCAGGAATCATTTCTGTATATTGCTGGACATATTTCTGCTAGTAAGACAAATGGCTGCAGGTATGGACAAAGACACACACTGACTGTTATTCCATTTATATTGTAATACATCACAGTGTGGCAAGATACAACCCTCTCTACAAACGAGAATAAACTCCTCAGGTAGAATTTTCACTGTCCACGGCCAATGATTTATGTTACCATACTATCTTCAAATAAGAGTCCTCATCATTATGAGAGTAAGAAGAGGAGTTCCCTTCCTGGATGGACTGACAGCTTGCGATCAGGAAAGATGCCAGCAAAGCAGACATGCTGCAGCCTCTGTGAAGAAGCAAGGCTGAGGAGGGCCAGGGGCTGGGCACTGAGCCCTGGGGCATACTGGGCAGGGTAGGGCTTTCTGACCACAGCTAGGTAAAGACCTCACTTTGAATCACAACACTTTTCTTCTCTGAGCCACATGACTTCAGGGACTCAAAAAAAGACCAAGAACTCATTGCCAGTGCATTATCTTATGGCAAACGTTCTAGCTCTGCGCTGGTCACTGGTTTAACACAGCAATTAGGTGCCACGTTTTCATCTTTACATTTCCAAGTAGTTTTACATTCCCTCATGTGACAGACTGCTTCTATATCTGAACAAACTAACTTCTGGCATCTTGTTTTCCTCACACCCTGTGGTATTTAGTGAGTAAAACCACTCTTAAGCAATAACATTGGAGCGTGCAGTTATCCGTGAGGTGCCATCCTAGATCCAGTGTCAGATATGTAGAAAGCTGTGTTTCCAGAAGAGTTCTACCACTAAATCTTCATAGCCCTCAAATGTCCCTGCATTATGTAAATACTGTCTCTTAAATTGAGTAGTTCTCTAAATCACCATCAAAAGTCAGGGAAGTCTTACATCTGCATATGCCTATATCAACAAAATGTTGAACACCCCCTGAACTTCGTTATATAAGCAAAGTTAATGTTTTACCAATTAACAAAGAAAATTACACAACTATATGCACAGTTTACCTAATTTTGTTGATACAATGTTAACTTTCATATTAAGAACTTGATTTCTCCACCTCAACACTGCATTAATGTAAAATATAAAAGGTATTACTGTAAATATAAAAGGTTTATTAAAATGGGAAACATAAGTGTTACGTGCTTCCCATAGATAACACTGTTCTCTATTAGCAGAGCTCTGGGTGGTAAATTACTCCTTTGGAAGCTCAGCATGCACTTGCCTTGACATAACTCATCTCTGCAGAAATGCCTTGACCCTCACAGAGAAAACTGAAGCGAATACTCACCCTCTGTGCTTGAAGTTAAGTATCCAGGTAGTATCCTAGCACTCAGTGAATTATTCATACATTCAACTCATTAAAAGCTATGCAGGTTAAAGCGGGCTCAATGCTATGGCACCACAGCCCGAATCTGCAGACCTGAGGTAACTCCAGAGCACCCTGCCCTGCAATAAGGCCACATTTTCACACAATAAACAATATACCATGTCAGAAACTATTTACATTACCAAATTCAGAGAAGGTATAGCTGAGCACATTTTCATGGATTTACTCACAGCTCAACATTGCATTATATATTTATTTAATAAAATGAACACAATTTACTGCCTTTAAAAATAGAAAGGTTTAAATTTTGGCACAGTTATCCTTCTAAGCCTACATTTAACCTTTTGACACATTTTATCTCTTGAACTGTATAATCTTTAACCATCCAACTGAATAAGCGTAAAAAAAAAATGCACAGCAACTTGTCATCACAACCAACTCTGGCCCCTTCACTGCTATTTCTTTCAATGCATGCACAGGCATGGTCTCCACAGCCTGGCACATTCTTCATCTGCCTAATAAAAATACCTTCCCTCTTAAATGTTTTCTGAAGCTTTGTGTTTTAGTTTACTTCAAAGGTCTAACAGAAGTTCGTTGTTTTCTGGCTATCATATTTATCTATGTCTCAGTCATTAGCACACCAAATTACACAATTGCTCTGTTACTCAAGGAGTACTAAACATTTGTAACTGCTCACGAGTACAGAGAGTCATTTTAGATCCATCTCACAGGAAGAAGTATCATCATATACATACATTTACATCCTACTTCCATTTTTCTGCAAGAAGACAAATGGATTGAAAGAAAGGACAAGCTTGGCTGCCTTTGTAAATAGCCTTAGTGCCAAAAACAAAAATAAGCCATTGTATCCCAACAATTCAGCCCCTCAAATTAAACCTCCACTCTACTGCAATTACAGGTGTTTGTTTGCTTAACCAGAGATCAAACTCACATTGGAGACATGTCAGTTAATGAAAAGTGAATGCTCTGCTGACTTTCGATCATAGGAGAGAAATTAGCATTAAAGTTATTACTGCTTTAAATTTAATCATTGGAAAAACAGCAGAACTAATTTTAGCTGAGAGATGTAATGCTCTGAAAACTTTGTTAAAGGTGATTTTCAAAGTCCAGTAATTGAACTTGAAATGTAAGGATGATAGAGACAATGTATATGCAAAAGAACTAGTACATCCACTGCTCAGAATGTGAGAACTTCTACATTTATTCCAAGAACAAGCCAAGTATACCTATATTAACTTTCTAAATGTGTTTTAACTCTAAGAAGCAGCAAGAAAAATTACCTGTTTGATCAGTGAGTAAACTTCAGTGTCAACTGTTTAATGCAATGGTAAAATATGAACTGACACTTTCAGCGTCACTACTGTAGTTTCACTAATGATTTTCTAGTGATCTTGTGCTTACAAAAGAGTATCTAGCCAGAAAGAAAATATTAAGCTTAAAGAAGCAAAGTCAAAATGTGAAGACTTTGTTAATTATTTGCTATAAAGAGTAAGGGATTGATACATGCAGTTACAGATTAAAATATTACCAAATATCTGATAATTGAAAAAGTAACACAGTTTTCAGGAATAAAATCTAGCATCTGATGCAAGTAGGGAAGGAGGACATTTGGCCATGTTTTCCCTTTTTAATATCTCATTATCTTCCTATTCAGAGATAGAGAGAATTCCTATGGAGTCATCTTTAAGCAAAGAAATTTTAATGACATTCCATAAATAAATAGGGTGTCACATTTCAGACGATGACTGGAAATATATTGATAATGGAGAAAGTGGAAAAAATTCCTTGGAGTTCTTCACTTGTATTCAACAATTTTGATCTTAAATCTGACACTAAATGTTGTTGAATGTGTGGGCCAGAGGCAGGTGTGATACTTCTGTTCCTGTCTGTACAGAATAATCCAATTAGGCTGCTTAATTTTAAAATAGGCTAGCAAACATTTGGGTTCTGATCTATCCTACTTTGTCTCATTCTTATAGACAAAATTTTAAATATTTTATAAAGACCATTGGATATAAGTAAGATTAAAAATAATACTACTAATAAGCCAACTTACATTTGTGTGATGACACCTCTGAATGGGGAAGAGTTATCACTTTTGTCATTTCTAAAGGTTTATAAAAATACAATTAATTATCCTATAAATGTACTGTAATGATTCTAAGGCTTTGAATTTCCAGTTGCATAAAGACAGACTTTAAGCACTGTATTTTCAGAAATAATAATTCCTCTCTTTTTAACAGGACAAAGCTCTCTTCCCTAGGCTATAATAAACAAGCCCCCAAAGCTATCATTCATTTATAATGGAAACATTGATGAACACTCATCTCAGACTAGTATTGCTTTCTTTGTGTTTTGGTGAGAGCAACAGAAACAACTGCAACGTAAGTAACGATACTTAGTAGCCTAGAAATTATACAAACGAGAAGTACCCAGGTAACAGTTAGAAAAATGCTTTAAGTAATTTCCTGCTCTTCTTTATCTGACAGAACCTCCTCACCTTGTGCAGAGGTTTGAAAGCACACAAGCTACTCTGCTTTATTTGAGAGCGAATACTCTACATTTCTGAAAACTATTTCGTATTGTACCCTATCAACAGAGGAGCTGGCTCTTCAGTCAACATATCATTTGCCACTGCCACATCAAAATACTAGCATTTACTCAACCTGAAGGTTTTCTGAGCAGATAGTATTTTGGTTTTCTTCTGCTTGGCTGTATTCATTTCTGCATTTTAATCATCAGTGTTCTAGATCAATTTCTGCTGTGGTTATCCCACTGGATTTTTATTCTTTTTTCCTCCTACAAACTTTTGTCACTCTCACTTCCATCTGTTAAGAAGAGCTATGTACAAGCTTAGTAAAATTGTTAAAATTCTGAATTTTCAGTTGGAACTGAAGAGATGGTGATATCAAACAATTTTATAACAGAAGAGAAATTAGTAGCTCTGGGAACAATCTCTAGTCTCCCACCTCAAAATGTTCCCATTAACATGCACATGTGTAAGTGTAATTGAACTCGTACAAGCAGATGTTGTTCCTCAGAGTTTGATAGTTACTGATATTGACAAGGACAGAGTTTTTATAGCCCTAAAACTGATGAATAAATTGATTAAGGTTGAAATCAGATCTTGAATTCACATGCAGTTATATTCCAAAATACAGCACTACACACAATACACAGATTCTCATACCAGTTATCAATAACATTCCTTGAGAGTCAGTACAGGGACTTAAAATGACAAATAAAAAAAAAAACCTCTAAGTACCAAATCAGTGGCAAACCTGGTACTCACTCCCACTTCTGCCCTGAGCAGTAAGTGACAGAGTGCTTCCTCAATGCTGATTTAATTTACAATTAGAATTTTCCTAAATGCAATGGCTACACCCTATCACAGAAACCTCATTTCTAACCTTAACATGTGACATAACAGGAAAACTGCTGACACAAATAATTGACTGCTTCATTATAAGTAAGAATACTAAGAATTTTTAAATACCTCATGAATCCATATTAACACTGCGATATTGATTTCAGAAAAGTTCATTTCATTTTCACAGCAATGTTCTATGATCCAAGCACTTAAAAAAAACTCTCAGTTTTAACTGTCATTGAAATATCCTTCATTTCAAAGATATCAAGAAATTATCACTATTCATTTTCAATACAAAGGCTCTTACATTTCAGCTGTCATTTTCAAAAAATCATACTGAAAATAGTGTTTCTAAGCAGAGTTCAGTTGCAGCGTAATAAGTAATAATTTCATCAATTAGCAGTATTCAGCATCCACTGAGAGTTCTCTCACTATTATTTTATTCATAGAGTCCTTTGTGGAAGTAGCATACTAAAAAGATCCATTTATCCTTCAAGGTTTTTCATAAATGTGTCATACATCTTAGAAAACAATTGGTTATTATTCTCACTCAATCTAAATAACTATAATAACTTCCAGGTGTAAAACCTCTTTTTATACCTCCAATCTTCTTTAATCACATTATGGGGCTACATTTTTAATAACCTATTCTAACACTTCTACCTACTTTTACACACGCGTTCTGGAGTTGTACATAGATGCTTGGCATCCCTGGATGGGAGGGAGCTGTCTTATTGTCAAGAGCAGAATAGAAGGTGGTTTTGTACAATGCCCTTCAGAATCAAGGCAAAAAACAGGCATTTTATAATGAGCTAGATGGTAGCATAGATGTTAATGGTGCAAAGACTGTAAAGGAAAATGCTGCAACTGTTAAATTCTGCAATAGCCCACTTGTAGCCTTGCAGATAGGAGCTTATTTCATTTCTCTTTTCCCAGATCCCTACATGTATCAGCCCACTTCTCCTGAACCCCTAGGATGCATTCTGGCTTCTGTCCTTTCACCTCAAGTCTGCAAAGTTCCTGCTTCAGAGCACACCACCATTTTGTAAGGAGCTGCTAAAAATATGGCTGAGCATGTGGTTCTCAGGTCTGGAGCAGCACTGTGCAGCACCAGCAGCCCTGTCTTGGAAGGAGTAGCCCAGAGTCCAGCAATGCTACATTCGCTCCAAGTCCCTGAGATGTCCTACTGGCTGAGCAAACCCAAAGCAAGAAAGCTCATTCCATCAGAAGGTTCAATTTAATTAAGGCCTGAGAGCACAAGTAAGAACCTAGGATAAGTATGCAGTAATATATTAACACATCAGGTACCACAACAGTGTACCTATCTGAAAACAGCACAGTCCAAACCCCATAACGAATATCAATAAAGTTATATTGCTCATTTGCCTAATACTTGAAAGAAGAGCATCACTAGGAAGAAGAGATTAACTAACAAAGTTATCAAAGCAGCTTCCAATTTTTACACCTAATTTCTACATTCCCAAAGCAGTGTGCACAGGTATACCTGTTAAAAACCTGCATACACCAGCAGATGGAAATAGGACAGTTTGGCTGCTTGGATAGCTTTCCCTTTAATTACATATGTAATTGGTTTTAAACCCAAAATTAAAATGTCGGAATGCACCATGATTTCTTTTAGCTAATGACTACCATTCCATCCACATAGAAATATTTAGATTCAACACAGATATTTTTTTAATTAGTTTTCACACGAAGTCACAGGAAAACATGTCTGTCTTCCCCCATTTGCACTGCCAGTGTCAAGGCAGGATGGAAAGGCCAACCATTTCAATGAACTAAAGGAAACGTAATTTTAAGGTCAAGTCACTTGTAATACTTCAGGCAGCAAATGTCATACTGAAAATAAAATTGAACCTTGGCTTGAGCAGAGATGGTATTTCAAGGACTTCATTGTGTTTCCCAATATACTAATAAAACAGTCATCGCATATTAATATTTATCATACTATTGAAGCATTCTGGAGACACATATAAATACTGAAAGCATTTTTAAAAACACAAAACACTTGTACACATGAGCTTCATCCATTTTCATATCATGAAATTTCTGCTAGACCTAAAAATACTCAAAATTTCACATTGCCTTAGATGGGCACCTGTGACCAGAGTGAGAGATCAATTTATTTCATATAACAAAGTATTATGACAGAGCACAGAAGTGAAATTGACCAACTCAGTCCACAGCATACAAAAACAAGAGGTTTATTCTGTTTGTTCTGAAGTTTCATACCAAAGGTCTGAGAGTATTTGTCTTTGTCCTGAGCAGCACAACCCAAGCGCTTGCCTCTCTGCAGCTAGAGGATGGGGAAAGTCACTCCAGCACCCTTACTGTGTGGGAGTCGAGGACACTGGAGGCAGTTCAGACTTCTCATGCCTTTGTCTAAGGCTGATCACTCTTTAAACCATTTACCCTAGACTCATAGAATCAAAGCTGGCAAAGACCTCCAAGATCATCTAGCCCAACTATCCACCTACCACCAATATTTCAGCGCTAAACCAAGTCCCTCACTACAACACCTAAATGTTTCTTGAACAGCTCCAGGGATGGTGACTGAACCACCTCCCTAGACAGCTTATTCCAGCACCTGATGTCTCTTTCAATGAAGAATTTTTTCCTGATATCCAACCTGAACTTCTCCTGACACAACTTGAGACTGTTCTCTCTAGTCTTATCACTTGTTATGTGAGAGGTCAGCACTCACAAACGCACTTACTGGTTTGATGCAGATAAACAATTCATTCAGATGATGTGGTTCTCTTGTATTGTAAGGTAGTGTGAAAGGTTAGAAAGCTGTTTATACACATCTGAATTGCTTTACAAAGACTCTTGCATTTCTGCTACTTGCAAGAATAACCAGATTGATTCCTTTGGGCTGAGGATGGTGATTCTACCATAGATTAACTGTGTAGTAACTTATTCTAAGGTTAATATTAAGAGAAAAAACAATACGTATCTTGATTTAAATAGTCCCCAGATGTATTCCCTTTCTCATTTCATCCTCAGTATGTATTGTGATTTTTAGTAGTGAAAGCATTCTCAAATATTTAAAGCAATTTGATAACTTGAATCTTATATTATTTGTAATTTACAAAATCAAAATTAATTCCTTACAGTTGTACTAGTCTCTGAAAAGAAAAAAAAAAAAAAGACAAAGGATTTAAAGTTAAACTTAAAACCCAAACTGATTTACATCTTTCTTTGTAAAATAAAGACAACTTGAACACAAAATGTTATTTTCTTGTAAGAAGAAAAACAGAAATTTTAGTTTATTTCCTCCACTAATTTCTTTAACTTCATTTTGACTTATGGCATCACATTTGAACTGCATACAGACCACTAGGATCTGCATAGGCCTCTGTTGTCATTTAGCAAGCTGGTGCTCTCTATGTTTAAGGACACCAGAGATTGATTCTGTGCTGATCTGCAAGAAGAATTCTGCCCTTCACACAAAAATGATATCAAGTGAAAATGAATGGATTTTGAATAAAATGCCACTCTTTGAGTTTCTGATAAGATATCTGTAGCCAAAGGTTTCCTAATTTCAAATCATTCTTGCCCGAGACTTATATAGAGGAACAAATCCTGCTCTTCACAAAGACGACAGCACAGGGCAAGGAGCAGTGCATGTAACACTGCACTGATGAAATAAAAAAAAAAAAAGCATAGAAATCATATGCTAATAAGAGGAAGAAGGTTGCCAGGCAACCAGGGAGGCAGAGAAAGCTGGTTTGATGTGAGCCCTGTGCTGCCAAAGGGTGAGCGCAGCGCAGCAGGCAGGGCACACGCAGCCCTGCTCCATTGGCAGCAGTGATTCCAGCTTTTCTCAACATTTTATGCAGAAGTGTGTCCGCAGGTCGGTGCCAGCTGTTTGTCTTCCCAGGGTCATTTTACTGACATGACCACAATGGCATATGATAGGACAGATAGTGGATTTTAAAGGACATACACTCTGAATAGCAGCAGCACGTACTTTTTGCTAACATGGATTGCACTGTGCACATACACTGGCTTGTAGGATAGATAGTGTTGGATGAAGGCAAATCCCACACCATTGAGCATGTGAGCTCCGAAAGCACCACAGGTTCTGCCAGCCACTACAGCCAAGCCCCTTCATGCTCCTCCCCAGTCAGCCTGCACCCTGCGGCCAGGCACAAACTCAGCCTCATGAACACAGCTTATAAGAAAGTGAAACTCACAGAGGAAGATACAACAACTCTTCATGGTTACAGAAACACTAAGCAGAGGAAGTAACACTCACATCCAGTCTACATTAAACCATCATGAAGTCCATTCATGTAACAAAAGGGAAAATGAATTTCAGTTCCTTTTTGTTTTCAGAATTGTTCACGACAGTGACAACTACCAAAAGTCTCGCCAGAGCACGCATTTCTCATAAATCCCAGATGTGAGAAAGGGTGGGAGAAGCAGGTTAAGGGCTATCTTCTGGATGAGTTACAAAGAGAAAAATTGAAAATATGTGGGGAAAAAAGATAAATATTGAAAGCTCGACAACAGTTAAATTCTAAGACTGAAGAACAACAAAAAAGCACAAGAGATTTTTTCTTTCAGTAAAATTGGTTCAGAGGGCCTGAGTGAATTTCAGCACAAAAATGTAGCAGACTACCTGCAGTGGAGGTGCAAATTTACATAACTCTTTGAACATCAGCAGTATTTGAATATACAGCATGAAAGGACACAAAAGTGTCCCTTGCAGAAACCTCCTTGCCATGCACGAGCTCAGGCTTTAACCTCAGGAGTACACTGCATCATTCATTTCCCCAAGACATTTCTGGTCACTGTGGTGCACACCTACCAATAAGGACTTTGCCATCATGCAGTCATTACCGTTTTAGTAAAACACTTAGTCGAATGGAGCAAAGCCACTCACACAATGGAAGAGCTTCAGAGAAAGTCATCAAACAAAAACAGCTAAATGAGAAGTTTTGCTTTCTTGCTGAACGCTCATCAAATAGCCCTCAGCAGACACAGCCATCCATCAAGAACAGCCATCTGATCATTATAGCGAGCTACAAAGCATTTACCTAAAAAATAATTTTACACTTTGAAACTTCATTACGGAACTTCAAACAAATCACAGGTATCTCTAAAGCAGAGAGAGACTGTAACAGTTGGTGCTTTTAAAATAAAAGCCTGGCCTCGATCAAAGAAAGTTTCAGCTATTTATTCACATAACCTTTCCCTAGCAGTTCCCAGGGCCATGCTGATGGGTAGGATTCCCCATCTGACTAGAGGCCTCCTGGATTTTATTTTTGCACTTTACTTTTCACTCCTTACCATAACTCCTAGTACACAGGACACCAGGCTAAGGTCTCAGCTGCACCCTCATTTCCTATGCTACACGCAGTCTTTTCACTCTTCTAGTCCATCTATCCTTGGAGAAGAATAGACATGTCAGGAGAAACTTGCTTAACTTGTTCTCACAGTGAGCACTAGAAGGAGCAGGCTAAGTAAATATCCCCGTGAAAAAAACCTTCACTGCTGTCAGGTCTGCTGCTTTAAGCAGTGAGGGGTTGCAAAATAAAGCTTCCTTCAGGCTGAGGGGCACCTGGTGGGTAGCTGCATGGACCATGGGACCAGCAGGCCTTTTCCCACCATTCTCGGCACTAGAGATCAGGGAGTGCTGACTGCACAGGCCATAACCTCATGCCACTCCATCAGCAGGCCTCAGAGGGCAATGTGCACCTAGCAGCTGAACAAGCTCACAGCCAATGGCTATGTGCCTGCACATGGAGCCTCCCATGCACTCCCTTAGGTCAGCACCACCAGGAAACTGTGCCTTTACCCCAAAGCTAATATGGCGTGTAAAACTTTGGTCCACAATGGGCAACGACTTATTTATGACAACACCACAGATATGAAAGTACACTACAGCAACAAGTACAACAAACATCAGCTACCGTAAAAGTAAATAAAGGTATGCAAATGAATTTTATAATGACTTTTCCAATAAGAATTATTTAAAAGCTATCTACACTTTCTAAAGCTAATTGAAGAGAAAGCTAGAAAGTTACAGGAGTGACGTTTGTTATTTTACAAATGCCACAAATATACCCTGGTAATTCTCACACAACCAGCAAACTTCTCCCAGAACATGACATAGGCCTTCACATCAGTCACACCTCAGTGGTATTTGGAAGCAGCTGTCTCAGTGTACCTTGTACCAGCTGCTGCCCCAGCATGAGATTACCAACTCACCAGCTCCCAGCCCCCTGTAACATGCCAACAATAGACAGTTCACCAGAACGCTGGATGTGTAGAACACCAGCATAGCCCCTCTACCCAATGCAGGAATGATAACACAGTTTCATACTGATGTAGTAGGGTGGTTATTAATTTGCTGTCAGTGCTTTAGATTTGTGAGGACAGCGTGGCAGTATTTCTACTGTGGTGAGAAGAAGCCTTCACCAAGAAAGGATGAGAGTCCTACTCTGACTGACTGTAGAGCATTTGACAAGGACCTAGGAAGGTACCTAGCACCCCAGCATCACCAAATGAGAGAACAAAAAGGAGTGCAGGGACTGGGACCTGTCAGAATAGCAGGTGGTCATCCCCCAGGGGATGTCTGATGTTTCTATGCATTCTGCTCGAAAACATCCAGAACCCATCTAGAAAAGCCCATTATTGTGGTGGGTCTGGACTTTGGAATGCAATCAGGAAAACATATGCAGTTGTGTCATCTTGAATGAATTCAAGAAACTGAATTAAGATTCCAATCAGTATTTCATAGTTTTAGCAGTTCATTAATTCCAAAGTACTTGATCTGAAATTTTTTTTTCTTTAAAGCACCATGTTTCTAAAATAAATAATTGTGAATGTTCTGTACACATTGATATTAAAGAAACAGCTTGAAAAATGAAGGCATGTTTACTAGAGCATTCTCGATAGATGTGTGCATGAGGTCCATAAATAATATCTGGATTATTCTGGATTATTTACAAACACCTTTAAAAAAGGAATTGTTTGGGTTTTGTGGTTTTCTGTTGTTGGTTTTTGCTTTTAAATTCTAGGGAAATATATATTGATTGCAAAGCTCCTAGTCTTACAGAAATCAGAAAGTAGACATAGAGAACAATACCTCTGTGATTCCTTCAATTCCTTCACTAAGACAGCAGCCAAAGGATTTCCAGGACAGGATACAGCTGAAGCTACTGGCTAAGCCAACCAGGGAGGAGATCTCAGGGACAACTTTCTAGATTTATTTATGTATTTAAAAATGTGTGAACCAGCTGTGATGTTAGCAACTTCTAGCACAACTTCTTGGCTCCCCTTGAGGCAGTGACTTCAGTCTTTATGTACAGCCTACACTACAAGGTCGTGTTTCATGTTTTAGTTATATGAACCATTGAGAAGCATATCAACATGAGAAGCAGAAGCACACCCTGAGTGCTTTGGTCACCTTCTGGTCTGCAGTATAACAGCTGAATGGGGCATTTTATGAAAGTTACTTATCTATGGTGATATAGGTTTTATTAATACGTACTTTCCCTACTTCAAAGAAAAAAAAAACAACATGTTTCTATAGAAAATATACTAATCACTAAATATACAATCTATTTACCTCCAAAAAAGTCACGTGCAGGAAAACAATTAAGAGTTGCAAATGGACTGTTAGTAATTATTGATATATTCATCTAAGAGACAAATCAGAGTGACTAAATTTAGTCAACCAGATGAGGAAAGGATGTTTGGTTAGAAGAAGAGTGCCATCATTTTCTTGGCAAATGGAATTAATGCTAAACACAAAAGTAACCCAGGAAGAGCTGACCAAAGTTTGTAACTGCAATCTGAGAGCAAAGAAAATGCTGGTCTCTCTCAAAATCCAACTTTCAAATCACGTAGTTCTGTATACCATTATGAACATGTGATCCCACAACATCTCATTCTTCAAATGAGTCATACTTAGCTTGAAATGTGAAGTAATAATCCTAGAAATATTTTAAATATATATATTAAAAAAAAAGACAAGGAAAGTACTCAAAAGCTTTTACTACTAAAATCAAATAGAAAACTGAACTCCAGCGCTTAAAGAAAAACCACAGATTGACTGCTTTGAAAACACTGAGCTGATAGTTCAGCATTAACTTCACACCACAGTGCTCCCGTTCCTTCCAGGAGGACTTCTACAAATTTGTTCTTCCCGTCCATTACACAGCTCAGTTTGTCAGTCTGCCTGTGCCAGTGTTGGGGACGCTAGCAGCAGTCAGAGCAGCAACTCAGTTAGGTGATGGACTGGGCGCAAGAACTCGAGAGGACCAATGGTACAGCTGGCACACCGAAGCCAGAGGTGTAGTCAAGCTACTGCCGTGCATGTTTATTTATGTGCTGACTCCTCAGCAGTCTGCACCCACAAAACCACATCTTTTACATCTCAAGATATGCCACTGTAAAAGTTGCGTTACACTGTGACAAGAGAGGATGAGACTGTCGGCAACAAGTTGTAATATTGTTGCTGCGTTTCTGCCGGACTCCCTCAGGCAGCTGAAGCCTGCAGACGGGCAGGGCGCAACAAGCGGGGGCAGAGGGGCAGCACCTCGCCGAGCCGCTCTCACCCCACTTGGCCTCATCTCTACCTCGCGCTCGGCCACGTGCAGTCCCCTTTCCAAAACCGCAGGCTGACCTTCAGCAAACTCGCACGCGACTGCAAACCGCTCAAAGCAAGGCTGCTGCGGTCGCGCTGCACCCGAGGGCAGACACGCGGGCACAGCAGCGGCACCCCCCCCCCCGAGCCGCTCCGCCTCGCTGCGCCGGAGCAGCTGAACCCCGTCCCGGAGACACGGGCCCGACCCTAGAGAACGCCGCTGCGGGAAGCGTCGGGTTGGGGGGAGGAGAGGCACCGCCCCCACACGCCCCTCGGCTCGCAGCCGCCCCACACACCGGCCCGAGCCCGGGCGCTGCTCGCAGAGCAGAACTGCTCCTCCGCCTGGGGCTGCCCCGGGTCGGCGCGACGAGCGGAACCACAGGAGCGCGGAGCTCGCAACAGCGGCGACACTGCCCCCCCCCGCCCCGCAGCCAAACTTTGCCGGGCGGAGCTCCCTCCCCACCAACCACAGCCGCCCCCCCGGCAGGGCGAGTGGGTACCTCAATGTCCACAGGGTCCCGGCTCAGCATCCGAGCCATGCTGTCCGCACCGCCACCGCCTTCCCCCGGCTCCCCGCAGCTCCGGAGTGGAGCGGAACGCGGAAAGAGGCGGAGCCGTCAGCCCGGACTGCAACGCCCCGGTGGGCGGGCGGGCGGCCTCCCTGCAGAGCCGCGCTCCTCACGGGGCGCCCTGAGGGCAGGGGCCGCGAGCGGGTTCACCCCGAGGCCGCGGAGGGAGGAGCGGCTCCGCCCGCCTCGTGCCCGATGGAGCGTCCCAGGCTCAGCTGGCACGCGCGGCCCGGCAGCCTTCGTCCTCGCCCTTCACGTTTGGGAAGGAAATAAGGGCTCCCAGACAGCAGCAAGTCTGCCACCGGTGGTGTCTGTCACTCATCTTCGTGAGATGGTCACAGCCAGCAAGTTCTTGGGTCGGCCCAAGACCAGCCTCCCCCTCCTTAGCTACAGCTAAACCTTCTTCCTTGCGTCCCCGGGAATAGCCCCGGCCCGCAGATGCCGCCGTGCAAAAGAGGTGCTCCAAGGCAGACAGGTGCTGCCACCTGTGCTCTCTGAAGCATCCTCTATTCCCGAATATTTCGGTTATTTAACAGCCCCAAGACAATGTTTACAGTATCATTGGAAAAAAAAAAAAGAAAAAATCCCACTAACTTTGTATGCAAAGGTGTTCATCTTCTCTGCTACCTTACAACAGCTAAAGTATTCACCATTAAAAAAACACTGAACAGCTGATCACATCTGTTCCCCGACAGCACATTCAGGTACCACACCTGTGATCTGAAAGCATTTCAGAGCTGTTTTCTCAGTTTCACAAGAACAGCAGACTCATCTGCACCTAATCTTTGATTTTCCTATTTGTGTGCCAAGAGGTTTCCTACATCCCTTCTCCTCCTTTTCCAAAGAGGATCCCAGGTCCAGCTCTCAAGTTAAAAATGTTTTTTTACTCCACACATTTTATCCAGCTAACTTTCAACTCCACTTTTCATTATAATAGCATAAATAGTATTTTAAAAGAGTTTCCACTCCTACTTGCTGAAGAGTTGCAAGTAGCTTCAACACTGTGTCTTTAGGTGCTTTGATTTTCCTCCTTTCACATATCTTGAGAGAATGCCTCTTAAAGAAGAGCACAAAAATTTACAATTGTAGTTATGCCTATGTTCACAAATGAGCACTTTTGAGATGCCCGGTGGGGACTGCTTAGCGTATAAGGTGTAGAGAAATAAGTCAGAGCAAGAACTGAGTTTCCCCTACCCTTCTCAGCTCTACCACATAACAGCACTCACGAGCCACAAATGTCCATGCCAAACAGTTGAAGTGTTGACAGAAGAACCAGGAGCAGTGTACCCGTGTTGCTAGCATCTGTCTGTAACCTTTCATTAACACTGGCTTTGCTGGATAGCCAATGTGTGTGTGCTCCTGACCCACTGCTGTACACTGGATGTAGAAGTGTTCTAGGCCCACAAGTCACCTCCATGAGGAATATTTTCTGTACAAATGAAAAGCACAGCTTAGCATCCAGCTGCCTGCAGCTCACATTCTAATCCAATTGTTCTAAATACAGGTTGTATTAACAGAGCCAAGCAGCAGCCACCAGACTCCAGCTGTTCTGTCAGGTTCTGAGCTGTCACAGGTAACACCTTTTCAAGGAGCTCCCACTTTTGGGGGAAGGTGTTAAAGCCCTTTTCTCTTTCTCTCAGCAGGTTACAAATCCTCGGGTACTTCCTTGTTGTGGACAAGGTCAATGGACCTGGCCCCTGTAACACTGTCACCCCACTAAATTAATGAATAGGAACATTTAAATATCATAAAACTAGCTTTTTTCCTCCCCATCCAGAGGCAGCATGGGTTGTTTGCCAATAAGAGAAACAAATCAAAGACACAAACATACTCTGCCTTACCCTCACAATTTGCATTTCATGTATTCACTCCCGCACACTTTCCCCAGGATCACTTCACTGCCTGTGAGCCTGGCAGGCAGCCAGCCTGCATCAGGTGCCAGCTCCCCCCACGTCTGCAGGGCTGCCCTTCTCCTTCATGGCTCTTACAATCTCTGGATTTTTAGCTGTGGCAAATTCTGCTCTTATCAGTGCTGAGCATCTCCACAGCTGAACGTTTTTTCAGGAAATAAATGAGCAGAAACAGAGACACTCATGCAACACACCTCAGAGCACATTTGTTCTGAGGTTTTCACTTTTCTAAAGAAGTTAAGAAACCTTAAGAGAAGTTCCACACAGCCTAAATGTACTTCCAGCTATTTTTCCTCAACTTCCAAGCCTCTGGTTTCAGCTCCTTTTCTCCCAGAAGGGTTTCAAATGCAGCAGAAATAGAGCATGGATGCTAAAAAACAAACTTTCAGTGCCGGCATGAAATGCCGCTGAGGCATGGTTGAGTTATAGGCTTTTGAAAAATTGCCATTAACCTTTTGTTCCACATGCTCTTCAGGTAAAATTCACTCACATGTCAAAGAAATAATTGCATGTGAACCTTCTATGAAAGCTCCCAGCCACTGCCTGGTGCGAGGACAGCTGCTTGCTGGGAGGGCAGAGCAGCAGCAGAGCAAGGCCATGCCCTTCCAGTCTGAGTGGTTCCAGGAACACAGCCTGCAATCTAAAACAAACCATTCCTCCTCCAGCCACTCCAGCAGTTAATCTATGAGTTTAAAGGGTAAGCTGTAGCTCTGAAAGTTCAGCATTCAAATTCTGGCAGTGATGTATTAGTAAGCCTAGAGGTCTCAGTGTACTGACATCTCATGCAAGCAACTTCCCACTTTTTCCTCAAAAACTGCCCCTAATTCACAACAGTTCAAGTGTCAGAAATGCAGGATATTCCAGACTATAATTTGCTGTGCAGTTGCAGTTTGGGACTGCTGTGCTACCTTTAATTATACACTTTCTTTACTGCAGGATCAGTTTCCTCATTGCACATAAAAAGTGACAGTACAGTCTCATAGATAGCATCTTTCAACATCTAAACTAGGATTTCCCAGCCCAGATTGCCCACTTTTAGAGATTCATCTCCCAAATTCATATGGTTCAAGAAAGTCACAAGTGAACTCATGTTCCTCTCCTATGTACCCTTCAAGCTTCTGTGAGGGTACACACATTTGTGCCTCTCAGTTATCTTCCTTTCAGTCTGGCTTGTCAGCTCACATGTTGAACAGTCTAAAGATTATATAACCAATATTTGAAGAGGACAAGAAAAAAAAATTTACAAGAAAATTCCATAAAGGCAACAAGCTTCCTTTGAGGGCTCCCTACAGGAACTCAGATGTGATTACTTCACTCACACTGGAAATCTAGATAGGAACAGTACTGACTTTGCTCAGATGGGGCAAATCACTATCATTAGCATGAAGTCAAAAGAGTTCCAGAGTCAAAAGCTCCACTGATTTCAGGTTCACATTGAGAAACTATGAAGACTTTCGTGTGGCATAACTTCCCTCTGCATCAAGGAAGAAACAAGTGTATCTGTGTGAAGCTGAAGTGTGAGAGGGAGAAAGTTCACTGCATCTTTTTCTGATTTGTCCATAAGACCCATAGAATAATTCTGCCACCATTTGTACTCCATCCTTCTAATCAAATCCACAAGGTTTGCAATTCAGCATTTGAGAAGTCTCACTCACTATCTCCCCAGAATAGATGTGTTGATTTTGAACGATCTACAATTACCACTTTACTTCACATTTCTTTAACACTTCATTAAAAAAATAGTTCAAATTCAAAAATTAACACTAATGACCTTGCCTTTCTTACCTGCCCAATTACAATTGAGTGGTGTTTTTCAGAAGGGGTAATGCACAGGGGAATATAGAGTATGCCACAGAAGTACAAACGCACATTAAGTGTAGGATGTACATAATTATGAATTCTGTTATGGGGAACCCCTGACCATTACTCAGGCATAGCCTTTGGGCAAGGAATTGCAAAGCCCAAATAGATGAATAAATAACAAAATGGCCACAATGTGAGCTTTGATAAGTGTCCAAATGCATTTACAACTAAAATGAACTGTTCTTTAGCAAGTCCACTAATTTATTCCAGCCATCTGTGCCACTGTAAACAAAAGCTTGTTTCCCTAAACTGCTTTCTAATTTTTTTAGATGTAGCAAGGACTACAAGTTTCAACATGATTATCTTGGGGAAAAAAATAAGCAAAAGGAACCCACTTATTTTCACACCATAAACATCTTTGATAATCACTATCAAGCAATTCAAAGAAATATTAAAAAATAAAGCTTGTTTCTGGCATCACATAATGTTTTCCTATTTAAATGTCACCAAATGTTTCTTAAGGATATTTTAGGGGACAGAAATCTGTCTCTTTCTCCTCCAGTCTCTAGTGATGAGATGTGTAGACAAATCCAGTACTTGTTACTAAGCTTGAGAACTGCTAAGTCAATGTCCTGGGTTTGCACCGGTCCAAGAGTCTTTTCTGCTCATGCAATTCATCCTTTTCAGTCTCCTAATGCTTCTCATATTGTTGGACCTTGTCTAGGTAGAAGAGTCAGGCAATTCCAGCATTTACAATTTAAAAGATAGATACAACTAACATGAGTGTCTCCTGGATAAAAGTACTTGCAAATCTCAATTTAAGATGAGACTTAGGAGTATTCATCTCCCTCTTTCCCAGATCTAAGGTACTCTACAGGAAAAGTACTGTGGATATCGCTTTCGAGAAATTGAATAGCTTCCCAGTTACATCAGACTGGATTACCCTTCACACACCAAAAAAAAATAAATAATAATAATATTCCAACATATGATCTTAAAATTTGAAAGCACCAAGTTTACACTGAAACATCCTCCTCTGGGGCCCTTCTTTCAGTCCAGGAGAGTAAAACCAAAGGCTTGCACTTTCCAGTCACACACACCTCTGAAATAAATAGAGTGTAAAATAAGCCCTGTTTCAGAAGATCAGATCATTAGCATTGATGCCCAATACAATACACGGTTATGTATGTCTTCTCTCCCTATGGTAGAAAGCTTCTGGCAAGGGTCAGGTTTGCCCTTCAAGTAGGGCCTTGGAAACAGTTCATTGTGCTATGGAAATATAGCAAAATGATAGTGAGTTCACCTCAAATGCAACAGTCCCTGTGGATTCCAATGGGCTTGCTTCTGTGACAGCCATCCTTTCTATCCTCACTCCCCCATACAGAGAAGGTTTCTAAGTCTCTAGGAGGTCAAACTGCAAAGCCACTAGAGAAAGGGCTACTGCATGCCTAAGTTCTGGCAACAGTGTATCTCCCTCCATTCAGGTAAACACTGGATATGGTGACACTGCACAGCTTATGGTCACGCAAATCCAACTACCACCATGCTTACAGTTTCAAAGGGAAGCAAGCAGTGAGATCAGAAAAATGTCAGTCTCTAAAATAGATGCCACAAGAAAACTTATTCACTGAATTGCTTGTCTGAATTTGCCTTTTTCAGCAATCTCAGAAGCATCAGCAGAAGATATGTTTTATAAATACAGATTCTGTAGTTGTGTTTCTTTTCAGAGATACTGACCAGGTACAAACTGGCCCTTTGAATTACTTAGCACATGTATGTCCAATCTATGAGCTGCATGCAGCCAACCCCTGTCCCTTACTTTACTTCTTATTTGAAAACCTGAAGGTAATGTATTTATGTTGATTGAAAATGAAGTTGCAAATATGAAAAAATAGATGGTTTTTCAGCAATCTTGAAACCTAGTCCCAAATTCCTTTATTAAAAAAGAAAACATGGCTGCATTTTTTTGCTGCTCACAGAACTGTATTTAGACATTACATCAAAATGCATAAATTTATTTGCCATAACTTGAGCTGTACCCTGATTTCAGCCCAGATAGTGTTAGTAGTGCACCAATGTTCAGTTGGTGCTGAGTGATGGTTGCATGGGAAAGAGCACACACCTTTACAGTGAGAGGCAGGAGTGGTCATACTGCTAGCTGTGCCAGGCTGCATGGGGGCCATAGGTTGGACATGTCTGTTCTAGTCCCATGATAAGTCAACATGGTAGGCTCATTTATCAGAGAAATCTTAGCTGTAACAATAAACACAGCACAGTTGCCAGATTGCCCAATTTCCTAACATGAACATTTTCCTTCTCCCTAGCACATCTATAAATGCACTGCATTCCCAGAGGACATTCTGCTTGCATAGAGATGACAATTTACAAGTCACATTCATTGTTTAGCTGTGTGAGAGCATATGTTAGGGTTACCTTAACAGACATCTTTCCATGTAGAGCTATCATTGTACACAAAGATTACATTTTCTTCTCCACATTACTTAACTGCGTGCTGGACTACTATTAAAATATTAAAGCTTTCTTCCTCTACTAGTGTTCTATGTAAATAATGAGGGTTCCGTACATTTCGCAAAGACCTCTGAATGCCCACAGCTTACTTCCTATAGAGACTTCCACCTCTTTGCAAACAAATGGTTTACACTTCCTGCAACTTTAGAAGTTGTGGTCTTAGACACAATGAAAAGTTTGTACTGCTCCTTTAGTGAGATTTAAACAGCTAAAGGTTGAAAACTGAAAAGTATTTTCTAAATAGAGGCTACACTTCTCTCCAGGTCTTTACAGTACTCATTACAAGAGATCCCTATCTACCTCAGATATTGGATATTACCTTGTACTCAACAGCCTTCAACACTTGCCAAGTCAAAAATGTAATAGTGATTGGATAAAAATAACCCTGTTGTATGATACTGTACATTGCATAAATTATTGTTAGGTAAGGTAGTGCTTGGAATGGAAACATGATGAAATGAAAGCTCCAAAGCCCTTATAATGTTGTAAGGCAATATCAGGCCTGATACTCCCTTTGCAAAAGTCCCATCCCAATCTAGTAATCTCCTAGCTGTCAAAAAGCAAAAACTTCCTAACAGAGGAGTTAATACACTACCAAAGAAAGCTTACTCCATGTGTTAGAATATTTTGTTTTTACATGCAGTGAAAGCACATTTCACTCAGTTATCAGTATTTTATTACTGTTTATAGCTTTTAAATCTGAATCACTAAAAATACTAAGATGTGCAAAAAGCATAAGGATAAACTGATGTGTACATTTAATTTGCATTAATAATGGGAAGAGGCAAATTGTACTGAGAAATTTAGAATATATGCATGTGTATGCATGTGTGAATATACATGCAAACAAATTTCTACCATGAATATTCTCTTCTTACAAGATGGAATGAAACAACAAATACTTACTGAACAAGCAACCAAATAATTCTAGATCTGCCCTTCTACCAAGGTAGAGAAAAGCAGAAATAATATATGCATATTAATGATTCTTATTGATACTCTTAGTTGTATATTCTAACTTCGTTTCTCATTTTAGGCCACTATTCTTTTTGCTCTGTGGGTTCAAGAAAGTAGAGCAGAAAGGGTAAGAACTTGACTAAGTTCCCTTTGGGAGAGATCAAGAAAATTGTGCTTCCCTATCTTGCTATAGACAAGATTTTGTGCACAGTACATATTAACTACTTAGGCCTCCTGAATTCCACTTTCAGGTCCTGCATGTGGCTGTAGCTCCCAGCTGTTGGTTTAAGATGATGGATGGAGACTAGACACAGCCTCAGTAGCTGACTGGAGAATTGATGCTCACATAATATGGACATCCTCTGTCCTTTCCTCTGTCCAAATATGGAACATCTTTGTCCTTTCTAAAATTCTAGGTTGATGGCAAGTTGATCATTTGTCTTGAACTGTTACAAGCAAATTCCAGAAGACTATTTCTCCACTTCAGAAATAACTAACTTCACAATCAGCAATAGTTATTGCCTTCCTGGCAAGGTTGAAATGAATAGAAGAAATTAATTCCTACCCAAGGTCTCTGCAAAATACGGGAAGACATTAATTCACTGGCACCCTACCCTAAGATAGAAATTGTCAATAGGATGAACAGCCCACATCATCTTTCTCTGTAATTTAATCAAGGTCATATAAGATCACTACATCAGACCAAGTGGCACCAATTTGATCAAAAAACCTTTGAATTAAACCAGTTTCCTTTTGGAAATTAATCCCTTGCTATAAACATTGTCCATCAATGCTGACCATTCCACTGAAAATAAACACTGCTGTAGGAGACAAAGGATAAACCCTCCCCCCAAAATAAAGGGATTACCTAATCTTGTACCTAAAATTAGGAATTTCAATCAGATTCAAAAATCTAAGTTTTGCTTTAACTTTTGTTTCTTCCAAAACCAGTTCCACATTTCTGTTCTTCTTTACCTACAGTTATTGCCCATAACGCCAGTTAACCTTACAACAGCTTTTGGAGAGCACTGCAAGTTCATTCCTTTGTCATCTATCTTTTAAGATTTCTTTATTTTTACCACATTTATTATTTGAAGGCTCATACACAGGGAAACAACTTTCATGGAAAAAAATATGCAAACAGTTGTATTGAGATGGGTATGCAGTAAGATTTTTAAAAACTTATAGCTCTTGTGGATCTGTCAACTTCTTACACAAAGGAGTACCACAATAAAGGGTTTGGGGATTTGCCCACTAGTTTTGTTATTTTAATTATTCTTTTATTATTATAGGCAGTACAGCATCTTCCCCAGCTTTACACCAATTATCACTCTCCATAGCAGCACCTACACATCCAAGATGTTATTCTGGCTGCAAAGCAGACTCTTCCTGTGACAAGTTTTGTCTAAGTTGCATTCACTTTCCTGCAGAAATTCCTGCAGTTGGCTAGTTCACAACCACAACAGCTGACTTGCAATGTGTGTTCTCCACCTGGCTGGACTTGTGGAGGAAGATAGGGAGACAGATAAAGCCTTTCAAGCCCACACAGCTAATTCCTGCCTCAAACATTCCAAAAGCTTGAAGGATCCCTCCTACACATCTCAACACCTACATTGATAGCTTCTATAGCAAAAACATTTTTTTTTTTAAGCTTATCAAATACTGACAATTAGATTGTATATATATGCATACTAGTCATTTCACACTTATTGGCAGAGAGAATCTGTATTTCTGTCAGTGGATGTATATTCACTATAAGCCTGAAAGGATCATAATATCACAGGATTTAAAAGGGATTTTTTTCCCCTCTATTACAGAGGAAATTAACCATTAGCATATAAATAAAGTTATTGTAAATACCAAACTCAGTTGAGCTGTGGCAATTAAGATTGACTAAGGAGCTTCCCCCCCACACACACAGCCAGACCTGCAGTTGAACCACGTTGTAACAGACTGCCTGGCCCATCTGTTTATTACACTTGTTTGTTATTCTCCCTTCATATACCTAAACTGCCAGCTCTGTTTTTGGGTTATATGCCTTGCAAGTACATATCAGACATTTAAAAAATGAGGCAGGGCCCACCATTTAAGCCACAGTAAAAGAATCTGCTTTAGATCTGATTTTACACTGCTTGAATAATATGACGCTGAGCAAGTGCTACTCACTACAGATGTAGGTTGCAATCCTGAAAGGGACAAGCCTTAAAAACAGCAGGATGCATTGGAGAGGATGCAGAGTCATGCAGAGAGAAACATAACTGGCTTCATTTCCTCCAGTAATACTTCTGTTCCTTTCAAGTCTGTACATCCATCCCTTACTACTTCCACAGAACAAAATAAGGAGTTAAGACCAGTAGACTAGGAACATTTAAGTGTAACCTTGAACCATTTCTGGACTAGAAATAGTATTCTTGGGTTAACAGCTGCTGTAAGTTCTACAGCTTTTGTTAATCTGTATTGAAGTGCTTCTTCTTTACTTTTAAATATGAAACAAAAGACTTTGGAACAAAATACAAAGAAAACCTTTGCTCAAACCATATTTAACTGAAGAACATGGTTTTCAAATTAAGATTTCACCTGCTTTGGCAAGGGGTTTGGACTCCATGGCCTCTAGAGATCCTTTCCAGCACCCACAATTCTGTGATTTTGTGATTTCCAGCGCTTCATTTATTTTTTAGATGCACAATTTCAAAATCAGGTTTTTTGCTATCTAACAACTATATTTTAACAACTAAATCTTATATTTTCCTACCAAAATTATATAAAGAAACAGGAGTTCAAGATTTGACAGTGTATACACCAATGAAATTGTAATTTGCTCCTGCCCATGGTTGAAAGCATTTTATTTTACTTTCAAAACATATCTAATACTGCATAAAGTCTGTCTAGGTGTTTGACGATAATTAGCTAGAAAATTAGAGCACTAGAAATGTTATTCATCAAAATAGCATTGAGTCCTGGGAAGACTGTAGATCTTAATAAGAAAGTTTCTTAGAGGCAGGCTGCTTGGTGCATCAGGTTAAAACTACATAAAATATTGATTAAAGTCTTTTTCAATTAACTTTTGAGAACTTAAAAGGTAAACTAGACTATTTACATCTTATTCTACGGGAATATCTAGAGACAGATTCTACTCTCTGTTAGGGCTCATTTGTGCTACTCTACATTAGTCTGAGAACCTGCTGATGAGAGTGATTGTTGCTATTCCACCCTGACCCCTCAGGCCTCAAAACATGAGCAGAACTTCCCTGCAGAAGATAAATTAGTGCCTGTGAGCTGTACCATTGTAGCACCTGAAGGGGAGGTACAAGTGAAGAAAGGCAGTCTAAGTATGAGCCTTACCGGTTATTTTCATAAGTTATCTGTAGCTCACATTCAGAACACTGATATCCCAAATCCAACAACTGAGCCTCAAGACAACAGTAACATTAAGCTGTTACATCTACTTCTACTTTTTGTACTTCTGCATTAACAGAGCCATAGGACATTTTGCAGATAGAAACTTGTGAGTATACACAAATAACCAGAACCTGACTTATGTTTTTCCTTTCTACTCCCTTTCAATTCTTTGCTACAATCTGTTACACCTCCTTGTTTTCTGATTATCTCTACTATCTCTGAAAGTTGGTCAAACCTCTTCTACTTTGCCACTAGAATAACTCTGGGACTGCACATGCCTTTGCTATAAGCCTTTGATACTCTTTTCACTTGTTTTGTTATCTCCCACACTTGCTGAAGAATAGGAAATAAGAGAGGAACACCTCATCTCACGTGGTCTTTTTCTACCACATACAGCTTCTTCTCACTGCATTAGCATCTTCAAATTTCTTCATTCCTCTGTGGTGAACTGCTTATGTTGGGATATAAAGTCAATCTAATTTTGTTATTTTTCAAGCACGCTTCGGCTGCTTTTGTAACATTTATTTTAGTAGCTAGTCAGTCTACTGGATACAAAGAAGACTCCTAAACAAAAGTGAGTTTTCTGAAGTGAAAAAGGAAAGTCACCTTCTGTTTTAGGGAATGATCTACATCTGTTTGGAGGTGGGACTACCCTCCTGCTTGGAGAAGGACCAGATTATTGGAGAAGAAAAAACATGTCACGACCAGACATTCTTCTGATGAAAGTGTTATGGATATAGTGAAATTAATCAAACTGCATTGCAGGGAAAAAAAAAAAAAAAAAGAGTTCTCTTCTACCCAGTTCATCTTATATGCCTTTGTCATTTCCAGGTGATTATAGGGGAAAGGAAAAAAAAAAGAGAAAGCTGTTAGTAGGAGGAAAATACTCTTTCTCTACCCTTGCAGGTGTAGGAAGTATTTTTTCCCATACCAAGATACTTTGCAATGCATTTCACCTCACATTACCCTAAGCACTACAGCAGGCTGTGAAGTTAAACTGATGTAACGTATCATGATTTTATTTATTTATTTTCTTCTCCACAGGGAGCTACAGCAGTATGTGTTAAATTGTTGCTAAAAACATGAACACTGAGCATCTGTATGCCTGCATTCCTTATGATCAGGGCAGTTCAGCACGTTTCTTCTTAACAGATGTTCAGAAAACTGTGAATTACTCTTCTTTAGTAAAAGAATAATGAGCAAACCTAAAGCAATTCAGATGCGAAGTTAAGCAGCCAACACCTCTGTTAAACATCATCCAGGTTCTGCCAAAATTGATGCAAATGAACACCTATTAAGAAGTTGGCCAAACATGAGAATGCAAAAACAGAAAATAAAAACAAAAGGAAGACTTTCGGATATGAACTGTGATCTACATATATAATATAGCAACAGTAACTGACACGTGCACGCACATAGGAATAGTGTTTGGATCTGAACAGAGCAGGCCACATCCTTCTAGATCCTCAAGGAGCATAACAGTATGAATACTACTGAATTGAGGGGGATAAGGTTATGTTCTTCCTTCTTCCTGTGACCTTAAGTTATATAGATATATCTTATACCTATATAAGTTATAAATCTATTATATAGAGATAATAAATAGATAACATATCCATACATCTATCTAAGCTACATATGTGAATATATATATATATGTAGTCATATAGTATTATGACCACAATGTTATAATCAAAGATATCACAAAAGTTGAAAATCTGAAACATCAGATCTTAAACCAGCTGTAAAACTTACCTCTAAATCAGTACTCCAAGTCAGTGAGATTCCAGCAGAAACAATTAAGGAGGGCCAAACATCACAGCACATCTTCATTACTTCTTCTAGCTACCCTTTTGGTAGAAAAAGCTCTTCAGCCAACAAAGATCTGCCCTTCCTCACCTTGAAGCTCTGTAAGCTTTTTCATCCTGCCAGAAACTTACTGATTTCATTGAGAACAGGTGTTAGCTCCAACTCATGACCATACATGGAAGATTATTAGATGCAGCACCTGGCTCAGAATGCAGATTTGCTCTAACCTCACCTACTCCTAGGGAAAAGTAGATGACATTGGATAAAAGGGACAGGAGCTTCAACATTTTGTTAGTGATTTGAGAATTATAGAGGAAGACAAATCCTGTTCTTCTGTGATTTCCTGTTGTGTTCCACCCTTCGATCAATGGAATGTTGACTCAGAGGCTTGCAGGCAGCACAGGCACCTTGTGTGCAGTGAGTGTGCAACACAGCAGCTGCATATTCCTGACTCATCATCAAGTAAGAGTAGGCAGCATCAGGATAGATACAGATAACCATGGGAGTCTCCACCAGTATGAATCCAGTGAACATTGTACAATTGTTTGTTTGTTTTTAATGTATTATTCCTAAACTCTGTCCCAAAAACTGTGGAAGGATGTGGATCATGGAATCTGTTCAGAGTTGTACAGAGAGGTAGAACTCACCAACATTTTCACATCTTCTCAGGGTATTTGTGCTCATCATTTATCAACTTAGATGACATAATAGGACCCCTTATAATTTGTTTTCCCCCTTAAGCCTGTGTTTCAACTCTATAAGCAGCATCTAAGAGATCCTGTTCACCAACTTTTAATTATAATGAAAACAACTTGTATAAAATATTTTCAGGAATGGCAAGATTTTTTATTTCATGCAACGTAACATCAGTTATTTTACTTCTTTTAACCACATGGATTCAGCCACAGTTGTGCATGCATAGTGTAATCTGTATGCTATGATAACAGAAACATGCGCTTTTTACTCTTGCTGTTCTCAGTGTAATAAAAATGTGTTTACTCAGAATTCTGTTGCAGACTGGGCAGGCATCCCCTGCAAATGCAATTGTTCTGGGAGAGAATCATTTGCATGGTATTGCATAACATGGTATTATATATGCTATTGTCTTCTACTGAGTTCATGGGATTTCAGAACCTCTCTGATTTGCCTTCTGTCCACATGTCTCCCTAAAACCTGGCACATAGCATGCAACTGGGAAAGACTCAGTAAATTAGAAATGGTCCCTTGTGCCAGCACTTTTCCTGTGATTTATTTTTTCATTTGAAGTATAGTTCAGATACACTATTAAGGAAAGACTCTGTTCATCTAGCATCTTTGGCATAAACAGAAAATGTGTGTTAAGGTTTTCTAATAACTGCCATAAAATGGATCTCTTGAGCAGAATAATGTGCTATCTATGGGTAATTTCCCATGAAAGTAGAGACTATAATTCCGATTAGACATGGATATTATATTTTCCAGTATGTTTCTGTCAATGCACTGATTCAGCAACCATTTAGACCCCAAGGTCAGGGCTGTTCGTAAGTCCAATTGATTTCAAAGTTGAATGTCTGCCTAGGATTAAACACAAAGGATAGTGTTTTCTTAAATCAATTTCTTTAAGTCTGTATATAAGAGCTCTATTGAGTTACGGCCCAAAATCAGTAACAAATCAGAAAACATAACAAATTTGGGACAAATACATGGTGTCTTTCGGTGACCAAAACACATAATGAATAAGAAATATCATTCTTACTTGAGTTTGAACTAAGGTCCCAAATATATAAATTCCTTGTATCTATAACTTGCATCTCTTTTGGAGCTCTTACCTTCAGTCTAAATGGTGAAACTGGTTACATTGGATTGTCCTCTAGCTGTATTGTGCCACATATATGGAACTACTTCCCAGAGAAGTCACAATATTAAATTGAGAGTTGATGCCTGCCTGAGATTTGTCTTGTGAGGATGACAGAGAAGAGGTGGGAAGGGCTCCCAGTCCCAAAAGCTTAAGATTGAAGTCTTTTGTTCTGTGCAGTGTCTTCAAACAGAAGTTTATTTTGGGTTCCATATGAGGCAAATGGAAAATCATCTAAGCAAATGCAGGAGATTATGAGTTTGACAGAGTACAATGTAGATCAAAATGGTTTTAATCATTACCCCTGTTTTAATTACTGCTTGACACATTATTGCTATTGTCCTTCTACAAGTCTGTCTTCTGAATGAAATACTAAAGGCAAGTCACAGCTGAATATATATGCAGTCTAGAAAGAAAATGGCTTTGAACTATTGGAAATGATTTATTGTCCACATTTCTTTATGAATATTTATTTGCCATGGTGAAAGCAATTCAATAAAAAGAAAACATGAGGACCAGTTACCTGAACATTTGCATACTCTAACAGTTAAGAAAGAGAAGATTAAAAAAAAAATAAACCCACAGTGCGTTAGAACAATTTTAATATTTCTCCTATTTCCAATAGTCAATCCAAAATATTGCATATGTGAGAGCAAAGAGATAAGATTAAGGTTTGCAGGAATTCAGGTTAGGAATTTCCTAACTTTTGTGTGTTCCCATTCAGAAGGAAATAGATGTGGTTTCAGGAGTATTGTCAAGGCCGGGGTGGAGCCTATCTTTTTGTATTCCCTCTGCTCCAGGTAGCAGGCTATGAAAGCTTGTGTTTTTCCACAAACATATGTAACCCACGGTCTCACCTGCCAGAACCAAAGACCCCTGGCTCTCTGACACTTCACAGGAAGCAGCAACTATGCATGCTCATTGAAAGGAGATATGAACACGCAGTATTTTGTCATGTAAAACCTTTAGTATCCAAACACTGGTACATGCGTAAGATTACCCATGAGACAGAGATGCTGATTTCCTGCACTGTTCAGTAGAGAATCAGAGTTTTTCATGTTATTTGCCCTCATTTCACCTATCTTGAATTATTTCCGTAGACAAAAAAACACTGTGTGTTAGACTTGGAGACAACTTTGTTCCTCAGAGCATCTTAGTGATATTCTGATATGCAGTCACAGATGGGCCCTTGACAGATTTTGTTCTGATTTTCATCATTCCCCTTTTTATTTTTTAAGCAGGATTGTCACTGCTTGAGGATTCAAATGCAAATGGAGATGTTCACAGACACTGCTTCATAAGGAAGCTCAGCTGCTTGGTTTTTAGAATTCATGAACTGAATAGTATATCAAATACAGTGTTTGGAAAAGGGCACACTTAATACACAGGGATTCCATAGAAGGATGGTTACAGCACTAAAACAGACTTTGGACAAATAAATAAAATCTCTATGCCTCAATTTCCATTTCAGATTAAGAATGATGATATTTATTTGTAGCAATAATTATCATTTTTATCTATCTGAAATCTAGCTGTGAGGCTAAATCATTAATATTTTCCAATCACTTCAAGATCCTCAACTGGAATTTGTCCTAGAATTACTAAATATGATAATCTGATCTATATACCTATTTCATTTTTCTCTGGAGAAAAACACACTTAGTATATATTTCTCTTTACATTTTTCTAAATATCACATTCTAAAATTCCAGCTGTTGAGATTTTCTAGAAGTTAATAACATGCACATTCTACACTACTGTATTTTTTGCTTATTTCTCATTCTTCTCTTGTAGCATTTAACCCAAACCTAGATATTGTGGTACCTGATCTATACTGTACAGATACAACAGTTGAGTTGTACATTTGCTACTTTATTTACTTGCCTGAATTTGGAGCTGATAATATGGCCACATCTGGGTTCTATGGGATTGGAGTTCTCTTGACATACTGTGGAAAATATATGGCGAGTAATTAGGGAGTTCCTTTACATTATACATAATCAAAAAATGGCATGTATTAAAAGCCTGATTATATTCAAAAAACTTTTCCTTCTGGCAGTTTACCAGGTTCTCAATTTACTGGCAACAATAAATCAGTTATTCACAGCTGAAGATTTGCAAGTCCATTTCCTCTGGTTGTTATCTGTTGGATAGCCAGATGGTAATGGCTAAAATCTACATCTCTCTACATAAAAGCCACAGGATATGACACTGATATCTTGTGATTCCAATCAGCCTCCCAGTATTACAGCTCTACTATTTATTTAACTTCACTTCTAACAAGCTCAGCCTGCTCAAACCACACTAGCAGTTCCATGTCACATTTGTGCAGTGGGTAGTGACGGAGATGGCGTCTGTGGCAGTGTGTGGGCTGTGGCTTGGGGGAAGGAGGCAGGTGTGCAGGCAGCAGTGAGCAGGGTGGAGCCAGCACCGGCAACATCTCTGCTGGGTCAGGGTGCCGGTACATGGGCAGCTCCGTGCAGCGGCCGGGGGCACAGGATGTTGCTCCATCTGCGTGGTGGGGCCGAAGTCAGAGAATGCCGACCACAGGCAGGTCTGAGGCTCACCTAGAAAATCACAGGAAGAGATCAAAAGCAGATTTGCTGTCATGCATCCACCTACAGCTCCTGTCCTCTGTGTGTGCTCTGCCCTTTGAGAACATCTAAGCCAGCATGAGTAGAGAATCATTCGGATAATTTCCTATAGTGTTTCAGAGGTGTAACAAATCTCAGTAACTGTCACTTGGTATTTCAATGCTCCCAACAAAGATTAAAACAAATTACTTATATTACATGGTTGGAATGGGGCACAGTATTTCCTCCTATTAGTTTGTGCAGAAAGGAAAAATGCCAGAGATGTAAAGCAAATACTGACAAAACAAGCTGTGGCACAAAGAGAACTATTTATTGTCTGTACCCTTAGCTCTGCCTGTGAAGACTGGGCCCAGCAGCCCCAGGTGAAGTCAGTCAGCAGGTGGCCCACGTGCCTGGCTGATTTGTATTCTGGGGACCCCTACCTGCAGGAGGAGTCCAGAGCAGCAGACCCATGGTGCTCTGCAGCACGGCTCAGGAGCTGCTGGCGTGAGCAGCGCAGATGCACTGCCAGGAGCCTGATGGAGCTATGCTGGCTCCAGGAAGGCTATGCAGAGCTCTGACTTTGCCAGGGTGGCTTGGTGTGGCAAAAGTTGGTCCTTGGAACATCACTACAAGGCTGTAATAACAAGATGGGTTAGAGTCTCCATCAGCCCAGGCCATCCCCACAGGGCATGGGTCTGTCCTGCCATGACTCTGCCCTTAGCTTGGCTCTGCCCCATTGCTGATCCTATTCCAAAGATCCTGCACTCTGTCCCAACCCACCATGGCCAGGAGGTTGGCTCCCAGAATTTCAGAGCCTCCAAGGCCCCACCATGGGAAGGGGAAGGAGTGCAGGTGCCAGAAGTGCAGTCTGGTTCTCTGTCAGTACCTGCATTTTATGGCTTTCTGCCAGCAAGTGTAGCCTTCCAGGACTCTGTTTGCTGTCTGCACTACAAGCGTGGCAGTGTGTACACCATGCTCATGGAGTGGTGCCATGTAGTTCTGATTTGTAAAGATCCCTTAATGTCTCAGACATGGGGTCTGTCGCTTTCCTCTCACTATTCTCTTACCTTTTTTACATCAAGTTTTGCATAAAGAATCATCAGGAGTGAACTGATGAGTAACTAATTTCCACATTTGACTCAGCAGTAAAATGTATTTTTTAAGTCATCTAAGATGAATACTTTAACATAAGCAAATGCCCTTCTCAGTTTACTGTGGACAATCCCATATAATTGGTAACACCTCTGCATGCTAAATCTTCATCTTCACCCTTACCAGATGCACTAAGCAAAGTCACTATAAAAATATAGGTTTATTGTAAAATTGCTACTGTAAATCTGTCAACTTCTGTATTAATGTTACAACAGATCTATGACTACTGAATTTTACTACAAATCGGAATTCCTATAAACAAGATTGGAATTCTTATAAATGAGATCAAATCCATGCCAGCATACTATGTGAAGTTTCTATTCAAAAGTTAAATTGGGATAATTATAAACTCTCTTCAGACTCCTTAATAAAAAAATGAAGATGAAATATAATAAGATTTTCTGGAAGCATTTTAGAAGGTTGCAGCAGCAATACAGTCAGCAGGCACCACACAGCAAAAGGAAGTGTTTACTCATCAGAAAATGAATGCCTCCTCTCCCGGAGTTTAACCATTCTACCACAAGGATATTTAAGAAAGAGGGAGGGTGAGCGCCAGAATAACTCCAAGCCCCTGCTCTCCATTGTATGAGATATCATATTTGTTCCTGATCAAAGCATTTCCATCCTTGTGCAAACTGACTTTTTTCTATTGTGACCAAAAACATCTCTCTCCCCACCCTCCAACTGTTCAGGCTTGGGTTTGGAAGCGGCTACCACACAAGGAGAAAGCCTGAGCCCTTGCCTTGGATGTGCTGTTGGAGCTCGTTAATATTCCTCTGGCAGGTATCCTGACCCTGGTGCCCTTAAACATGCTTGAAAACATAGGGTATGCCTGAGTCTTTGTCCCTGGGAGGATTAACAGGGTTGCCCTGGAGCCAGCCTGAAGGTGTTCAATAGGTAATACTGGTGGGCTGCACAGTCTGACTGCAAGCCTTGCCTCAGGCTGCCCCTGCTCAGCAGTACAGATGCAGCTGTTGGAATTAGGGGGTAGAGCGTGGCTACGCGTAAAAGTTAGAGACTGAATCCTGAGAATTTCCTTCCCCTGTGAGGCTGGCATCCCGATGGAAGGGACCCAGGCTAGAGATCTGCTCTGCTTCTTCCAGCACCACCTCCTCCATCTCTGAGTCAGTAACTCACTCCTTTTGCCATTTTTTTGTCTCTCCAGCTTATAAACTGTCTGAAGCAGAGATCATGCCTCTCTACGCGGTTTTGCTTTGCTTGGCACAAGTAGGTCCCAGTCTCAGTTGGGTCCTCTGGGTATATCTTTATAAGAGTGAATGGATAGATAATAGAAGTAACAATGGCTATTTTCTGTATGAACAATAGGTTCCTAATGGGGGAGAAGTCTTTCCTTTGAGGTAATTTTTATCTGCAAGTGAAGGTCTCTCTTTCCTTGCTCAGCTGGGGAAGATACTGCTTTTGTAAATCAGACTGAACTTATCATATAAAGTGGAACACATATTTGATTATACTGAATACTATCTTGCCTATAATTTATCCTTGCTGCTGCAAAGGACACAACATGATTAAGCTAAGAAATGATAGACTGAACATTGTGCGCTGAGATGGAAATAAGGTATTTCATTTCTAAACAGGAAACAATCATCAACAAAACAGTGAATATATACAAAATGTTTCTACATACAATAAACAAGTCACCCTGCTGTTGCCTTGAATTGTATTGTTGCTCTTCTTGCTATGACTGCTGCAGCAACTTCCACTGTAGCCTACAACATCATATATTTAAAAAAAAAAAAACCAAAACACCCTACAAACTGTCATGATTTTTAATGAGGTAAATATCTTTCCTCTTCTCCGTAAGTGCATGTATTCCACCACACACTTGCTCTGCCAACACTTTCATGTTTCACTGGGTGAGTCCAGATTTTCTGGAGACATTACTTAAATTGTAGATCTGTGCTGTGTATTTTCCTGGAGCTGTTAAAAATATTGCTCCTTCACTTAATAACAGTGTTTAGCAGTACAGGATATCACTTGTCACTGGGTATACACCACGTGCTCTGCACAGAGGGAGAGGGGTTATTATTCCCATTTTACAGTCAGGGAAATCAAGGCATTGCATTTGGCAGTGCCCCCCCAAAGCATGCTGCAGAACATGTGACCAGAATAAATGCCAACTACTCTTCAGATCACATTTTATTCTTCAACACTTGTTTCTGCTTTTTTTCCATTGCTATTACCACCTGCAAAGCCCTGCCATCCCAGCAGCACTGCAAAGAGTGGTCACAGCAGAGCCAAATGCTTTTGTGCTAACAAATTCAGAAACTGCAGCAAAAAATGTAAGTAATTTTCCCAGTTTGGGGATGAGACTTTGATATGTATGGTGTTTAGTAACTTCTATCATGTCTGATGATTTCTGGGTCTGATGCCAAAAGTGTGATATGTTGCTATCCAAATTAGCATATGATGCAATTTGTGCTAATATTCAGATAATAAGGTCTGTTTGCTGTATCCACATAGATGTATCTTAGACAAGAAGAACAGCCCTATAATAAGCCCAGGATGAAAAGCCCATCAACTGAATTGGTACTGCATCACTATGGCAACAATATAATGCTAATGAAATTGTGACTGTTGAACCTTGTTTATGGAATGCTACAAAATGGGCTTCATAAAAGAAGGAAATCTGTTGATTATTAAATGTTTCAAAGCATGATAAAAACCTTATAACTGCATATGCTGCAACTTATTAGCCATGTTATCTCCTTCATTTGAGGTAACGTACTGCTGTTTGTAAAAGCAATAGCACTGTCAAAAAAGTAAAATTATACTGTAAATCTGTTCTTTTCTGGGTTTCATTGTACACCAATTGAAGACTTACCTCCGTGCCCCAGTTCAAAAGTCTGGGCATAGGTACATATCCTATGCAGATGTTGCTGCTTGTTTAATCTCTCATAATCGATAAAATATACTGCTACTGTCGATATAGAAAACACCTTTTCTGTAATTAAAATCTGGCTTTGTGTCAGAACATTCTGCAAAACACTATCCCAAGTGCACAGGAGGCACTGGGTAGCAGTGTTCTTTGGGCATCCCCTGCCTTTCTGCTCACCATCTGGCACCACTGCTGGGCAGCCTGGGGTGCAAAGCCCACAGTGACTGTCCCAAAGGGTCGGCGTGCACCTTGCAGTGCAGTGGGCCTTGACAGTGACACCTGGTAGTATCACTTGCTTTTAAATATAAAAATGCTGAGATTCAGATTTCTTGGCCGTGTCTCTGGGAAACCAACAGGCTTCTGGTGAGCTGCCTCACCTCCAAGAGCGTGGAGCTCCTACACGCAGTTTTTACAGAAGAATCTAATTTTTACCTAATAGATAATCTTTCTGACTGCTTTCATCTTGGGAATACAAAGTATAGTTCTACCCCACAAAATCCACTTCAGAATATGCCAGGTAAATCAAAACAGAAGAGCAGGAGAACCAGCAGCCATGAGATTGGCGAGGAAGGGGTCTGGAAACATGATAAAATATCTTTCCTTTAGCAAGCCAAGAATAGTGCAAAATGTTTGCCATAATGCTGCTATGTAGATATTTAGCACAGACAGTAGGAGAGAATACTGCTTACTTTAGTGAAGTCCTGGCCTACATGGCACTGCAGTCAGCATGAATCCTTGCCACACTGCTTTTATTGGGCTTTAAATCAGGGCTTTAAAGGACTGTGTTTGAAAGCTTCACTTTTCAGGCTCCTTGAGAAAGGAAACTCTGCCTAACGTTTTGTTGTGCCCACAGTTTGTGGGAAAGAAATGCAATGAATTTCTGAGTTGATCAAAATGTAATGTAAAGTAATTTAACTTAATATATATTTTGCACTAGCTGACGGTTTTATTAAGCAGAACCAATAATCATCATTATTCAGTGTAATAACCACCTCATTAGAAACGGTCTAATTTTCCCTAATTTTAATTTACCTCTAGGACTAAGCTGTTCTAAAATTACTGAAGTGGCTACAGTTAAGTTTGGTAAGAATTAAAAGGAAACAGTCTTCAGAAAGCCACTGCTGTCTGCTGGTAAAAGAGTGATATGTCAGAGCTTTGTGAGAGAATAGGTACAGAAATCCAGTTTAGGAAATTACAAGAACACCTTTATCTTCTTACTGTCTTTGGAGTAATATTGCTGCACTTTTTTTTTCTGCACAAACAATGATGAATTTTTTGATTGTTTGCAAGCCTCACATGTACTCACCTTTAATGAAGGATCTAGCTAAGGATCATGCTAAAGAGTGCCTGTAAGGAGGAGTTGACAAGTGGGAATATTTCTTAGAGACCCAGATGAAGACACCAATCAAGTTTCATTATCCTCCAATGAAAATAGGATGTAAACTGTGACATTCAGGCAGATTACATATGTCAGGCAAGCAGATGTGAGCAGAAAAATGTAGATGCTAAATCTTGCCTAATAGGCTTACCCTGTGGATTACTGTCAATGACCAAGGCTATGTTAACTGTAGCTAACATACAGGATATAGAAATATGTATTCATAAGGCAATCTGGGGACATTCCCAGCTGTGCTGAAGTTAATGCTCTTTGATATACCTTGGAGCATCCTAAAAGCACTTTGGGTGCCATACACTTCTATAGAGTCATAAACAGCACTCCAGCATATATCTTTAGCCCAAAATTTCAAAGAGGACTCTGTTTTCTTGAAGAATGTGTTTGAAAAATTTTATATTCCAACAGCACTTCTGCATACTAACTGCTATAGTTGCTTAGCTCCTTGATTTGTTCATGCCAGTTCTGAAAGCACATTTGATCAAAAGAACATTGTTGCAATCACAGAGAGAAGTAACCTCATATGGGGAAGAAAGCACTTCACAGGTTATGCTACAAAGTAGACAAACTGTCTAAAGGATTTATTTTTCATAAGATGTTACTCTGTGCAGTTTCAAGTCATTGAAATTACCGCATTTGTTTTTAACATTCCCCCAAAAAACACACAGAAAACCCTCTCTCTCCTGCAAAAGCACACTGCTTATGAAAGCTCTTTGAAATTCTGGTCCTTTGCCAGCTGTAGTATTATTTGCTCAGCTATCAGAACACACCGTACAGCACTGAAAAGCATTACACTATTATCCAGGGATAATTTGATAGTTTGTAAATGTATTTTCCTGCCTGTGGTTCCAGGTATTATGCTCACACTTGAAGCAGCGATTTGCAGTATCTTATACAGCTCATGTTTGCCCATATTTGTTTCACTTTTAACATTTACTTGCACAGTACAAACAGGGCTGATTTGCAGATTGTGTAAGATTGACTAGAGCCATGATGCCAGAGAGGCAGTGCCACAGAACACCGACCACGGGCCCCGGGTTCTGGAGGAAGCTGGCCAGTGACTCATGGTGGCTGCCTGCTGCCTGCGTCAGTGTTATCACACCTGTGCATCAGCATGAGTCTGCTGGAAATGTTGAATTTTAAGTCTGACATAAAACCACAGCTCTGGTCTGATGCGGTCAGTAAATATAGCACGACACTTTCCAGAAGTACTTACCCCACTGTTTCCCTTGGACACAAGACATAGTAACTCACCTTCGATTCCTCTTGCACTTCTGGAGCACACAATACCACTCCTCCGGGTTGTCCCATGCAAGATGGATTGTTGTTCTCCTCTGATGTGTCTACACTTCAGCACGATGCAAGTTCCTTGCAGAACCGGTAACATTAGCGAGTGTGGACATGAGGTTTTGGTTTTGGAGGGGCTCAGAAGTCACCCCTCACCCTCTCTCAGGAGCCTGTGTGGGAACAGATTTATGTAAGGTGGCAACAGTCTGCTCCTGGCCCTGAGCTGGTCAGCAGCAGCTGGAGCCCTAGGCAGTGGTGCTGGCAAGAAGAGAGCCTTGTTAAGGAGAAATGTTGGGGTATGTCCAGGAGTCACAAATCTGACAAGCTGCCCACTTCCCTGGGCATTGCTCAGTAGTACAGGACACAGAGTATGAGCGATGCCTTCTGCCTCCACCCTTGCAACTTCTGGAAAGAGGCCCTTATTGGCATTTGGAGTGGCAGGGCAGTGGCTTGGTGGCAGTCAGCAGTGAGGACAATGCAGTTAGCACTTCTGGCGGCCACCAAGCCACTACCAGCCATAGTGCTCCTCATTCACTGCACCTGGGCCCAGAGGATACCCTTCAGCATAGCACTGAGGCACAGTGACTTTGTGGCTATGCTGGGCTCACTTGGGAACCTTCAGCAGTCTCCTGGGGTCCACAGAGACCTCCTGGATGTCTGACAGCCCCCAGGCAGTTCCCAACACAATTTCCCAATGAAGGCACCCCAAGTCTACCAGGGCCCCTTTCTTTGCCACACCCATCCCAAAATAGGCAGGCAACCACTGCACTGAGTGCAGTACTCTGACTTAATACTCCCTCATGATCCAGAAATCAGTGGAGGTCCTGGAAGCCTAGATAACAATAGCTGAGGGTCTGGACTGATCATCAGATGCAGGGAAAATTCATAGCTATCAATGGTGAGAATTTTGGAACTGTAAGAAAGCAACTGGCTCTGGAGAGCAGGGCCTATAACGTCACTGTTGTCAAGACATCTTCAGAAAGAACAATAAATCTTGCCTTCCTCATAGATGCCTTATGAAGTAACAGGCTAATATTCAAATAAAGTAATAAGGGTAGCATCTCAATTGTCAGGAGTTATCACATTGCTAATTTCTCCTCCCTCATCCGTGCATGGCATCTTGGATTCTGCTGTGATTCTCAGCCAGTTACTTAAAAAAGAATAATAAATAAAAACACATTTACATGAAGGTTAGAAAGACTATTTGCATTATGTTGAAAATATTTAAGGTTCTTTATTCTGGAAGTAAAATTGGTTTTAAACTTGTCATACAAGGACAGAGTGAAGCTTAACCACAGCAACACTTTCAAAAAGTTCAAGAGTTCCATTTCACCAACCTGATTTCAGTTTATAACATTTATGACATTAATACAATGGATTATGACCTTTCTTGGTTTATCTGACTGATAGATGCTCATATACATGAGGCTTATCATCTTGGTCCTTTCACAACCATAGTCACTTCAATTTTCTGAGTTGTGCCATCAAAACATATGCTCATAAGTGCTGAGCTCATCTCTTAGAGTAGAAGCAGGAGTGTCTTTGCAACTTCATGTCATGTAAAACCTTGAGTGAAATTCAAGCCCAATTGCAGAAAACTATCCTGTGTCTAACTTTATTCCATAGGCTGCATAATAGCAGCCCTTATGTTTTACAGAGGCCAGCCAAAATGGTGTGCCTTTCTGTACGGAAGTTACTGAAGTTTAGAAATGTCATTATTCTCCACTAGCTGGAAAGATCTTGAGGAAATGCACAATGATGTGTTACAATTACTTACCATGACCTTCTATTTTGTTTTTTGATGTTGTTGGTTTTTTTTGTTTGTTCGTTTTCTCTTTAATCTCAGAATAGAATATATTTTCTTCAATATTTAAGGTAAAACTTTACTGTGTAATTTATATATGCTTCCATTGTGTCCATTTCCACTAAGCATGGTGTCAATATACTCTTCTCAGTTTTCTAGCTTCATATGTATCATATATAAGAGATGACAGAGGAAGGTGAGAACTTTTGATCTTTTCAGAAAAATCACTTAACAAATACTGACAGTGTCTAGGTGGATGAAGCGATGCTCAGAAGACCTGGGTTATACATCAGTGTCTATCAAACCCTGCTCCACAGCCCTGTTTTTCTGTTTGCACGGGGCCACCTGGCCTGCCACCATGACACTCCCTAACATCCCTGCTGGGCTAGGACCATTACTGCAAGAAAAGCACTTGCACTGCAGGACCAGGGCTGTCACAGCAGCAGCTGGGTTACTCAGCTTTGCTCAGACAGACCTGGGATTGCAGCAGGTTTCTCGCAGCAGCTGTGTCATGCAGGCAGTGGGACATGGCTCTGGCACACAGTAGGTCAGTGTGCACCCCAACACACAGCAAGTAGTGCTCCCTGCACACTGCAAAGCATACTCATGCATGCATAGGGGATCAGTTTGGCAATACACACATCCATCAGGTAATAAACATTAAATAGAGATATTAATTAGTTAAGTAAGCCAAGTCATTGCATATAAGTGGCCATGTGCCTCTGGAAAGTAAGATTGAGAGCCAACAGAGACAGGATATCCACATTCAAGACACATGCAGATCTCACCCTCCAGCCCTTACTGCTCCCTTGCAGCAACACTGTTGCATCCTGGCACAAGCATCCTGTTGACAGGAATTTCAGATTCAAGAAAGCACAAGCCTGCAGCTCAGCAAGCTGAACAGGTAGATCTTCAGTGTAGGTATACACACAGTGTTGGGTATTGTTCACTAACACAACAGCTGAGAGTTATTCCCTGGAACTCAGTCACCGCCTTCTGAATCCACCATGAATGTGGTGAATCAAAATGGTTCCTCAGGAACAGATTCTGGCTGAGTTTTCCAGTCTGGGTGCTTACAAACAATCATTTCCATCTCTGCATCTGGTGATTAGTTTTATTCAGCTGAGAGACATGTAGTTGGACATTGCTCATGGTTTCTGTGAAAAACATGGGCACATTTTCTTGGTCTATCAAGTGGGACATATGGGAGCTGGATTCCATCTTTCATTAGATCTTGCAAATTGTGTCCTCCTGCGGCAATTAATTAGCATGATGTTCTTGGCTGTTAATATCTACTTTCAGATTTTAGTGACGATAGACTTGGCAACGTACTTTTTTTTTTTTGAGGATCATCTAATGGTTAGTCCAGGCCTGCACGCAGCTTTCTTCAACCCATTAGCTCTTACAGAATTCCCTTATGTGTATGGAAAGGTCCCTTAATTTCTGTCCTTGTTTCAGCAATCCCTCTGAAAAATAAATATATAATAGTACTTTGCTGCATCCCAAGGCTGATGAATTATGGATGGTAAGCCCCGGATACTACAGGCGAGGACAATCAGTCCTCTGCCTCCTTTTCAAGCTGGAGAATCTATTCTGCAAAGCATTTCTTTGGATGCTTCCATATTCGTAGCATTTGCCAGTTGAACACCTTTTTGTTTGTTCATTGTAGACATTCGGAGGCTGTAAACACCTTTTTCTGTAAAAAGGACAGCTATGAAAAAAAGGCATATTTCTCTATTTCTTTAAGTAATTTGATCTAGGATGAAGTACACGTCCCTCAGGTGATTATTTCTGAACTCTGTCCTTCCTAAACTGCTGTGATGAACAGCAAAACCACACATTTCTAACCTCTAAATGAAATCCACAGATGCCATTTAGAGCTATGTCAATAATATTCATAGTGTTATATAATTATAATAATTCCTGTTTGAAAAATAGTGTTGGTTACAGCTACAAAATATTTCATGTTTCATTTCTCTAAGGGAGATGCAAACTAAACATAAAAGATATAGCCAGATGGTCCTACAGAGAATAACACATCTGCTATGGGGAGGAACACAAACTCATCTTTGGTATCCACCGAACACTAACACAGGGCTGAATTTTCAAAGGGAGGGGAAAGGAGTAACATATTTCAATGCACTAAAATATTAGTGCCATTTTATAGCTGTGCTGGTTAATACTACTGCAAATAAGTAGTTGTGTGTGTAGCAGCTCACTTAAGTGGTCATTACTGTATGCAATTTGAACTCACAAAAGGCATACTACAAAGCTTTTGGAAACAGATGTGCTCCTCCCTCCATTTAAAACAAAATTAGTCTGTGGTGTTAATTTAGGTAACCTTTGCAGTCAGTAATATACAATCACACACTATTTAAACATGCCTGGAAAGGAATTAGGACAAGAAAATGAAAGTACCACTGAAGAGTAGTTGCAATGTTTGATGTTCCTTCCAGATAGCGTGTTCCCATTTAAATAAGAATGGGCTGAGAAAATGCTAAACATTACCGTAGGACTGCCTCTCTGCTCCGTGTAGCTAGGATTTATAACAAACACTCTGGGACTGAACCTTGATTTCACACCTGCCAGACAAATACTTTCTAACTCTCAATTAAAAACAATAACAATACAAGAAGCCCAGCTGAATAACTGATGATGAACTAATCCTACACGATCAGTATTTTAACGCAATGCTTTTTCACAGTTGGTGCTCTTGTCCTTCCCAGCCCTCAGTACGAAGGGCAGGAGCACAGCCTTAACACAACACTGATTCAGATGCCTCGATTCCTCCCATTAGCTCAAGTGTAGCAATCTGCACTGAGCTGACCACGTACCCAGCATTCAGACTCCAGCTCTGTCACTATCAGAGTTGCTTTTTATAGATCACCAAAGAGGAATTTGCCGAGCACTTGCTGAAAGACTTATTGTACTACTAATAAGGAAGGTTTAAATACCATTAAAATTCTGACTTGTACTTTTAAATGCCATGAAATCCTGAGTAAACGCTCTGCCTTGCTTCCTCCTAAGTACCACCAAGGCACAGTGAGATCACAGGCTGCACCAGCTACTGGATCACGCAGCACTTTGGACATAGTTTTTTGCTCAAGCTCCTTTCCCAGCAGCCTGGTCACCATGAGGGCTACAGAGGAGGGCACCGAAGAGAGATTTAAACTCTGAATTATAATTCCCGATAAACCTAATTCTTCAGACTACTCCTTTCAATCATTGATAGGAAATGACTTGGTGGGTAGATACATTTATATAATGCAACCACTGATCATCAGATCCCTAGTGCCTTATGGGATAGAATTTTAAATTCACAATGTGAATGTAAGTTCATGTTTGAAAACTGAAGCCACAAAAGGCTTTATAAGAAAAATCCTTATGATTACAAATCATAAAACATTGGTGTATTTTACAAACAGACCCTTCATTTCATGTGAGAGCAGCCTACTAGTTTGGACACAACTTTCAAAACCATTTTTTCTTCTCTTTGCATTGTTTTTTCTAAACTGTAATTAACCAGATACGAGAGAAACATTGTCTAGATGTAGACTATGGGACTAGATTACACAATGCCATCATGAGAAAAAAAGGCCCAAATATGACAGCAGAATTGCTCATAGAGCCATTCACCAGCCTAGAGGGAACTGCTATCATGATGGATGTCCATGCATTGTGTAAACCTCTTTTTTTGATGAGGGTGGCTTAGTAACTTCTGTTGCAGTTGGGCATTACAGCCTTAATTGATTCCTACCAGCACTGTATCCTTCACAAAGACACGTCCATTTCGCAAGGTTATTGGCTTTCACCATATCTCATAAGACATTATAACTAGACAGATGTTTTGCATAGATTGATGTCTATTGATATTGCATTAGTTCATCAGGGTTACAAATCATAATGCATTGCACTACATTTCACATTTGCTGCATCATGACGAGAGGTTTACAGTATTTACTCTGGGGCACATAAAGTGGCTGCTACCTATCTCTTGGATAAATAATTTAAGAAATTGTTGAGAAATCATATCTAATTAGTAGGATCTGCACTCAGTAAGTGCCCTTTGATTTAAATTGTATTTGTATTTTGATAGGTATTGATTTTATGAGTAGGAGAAATTAATAATACATTTTGAGTTTCTCCACAGTTAGCAGCAATACTCTTGACAGAAATAATGGAGGGAAGCTGCCCCTTTGGGAACAGAATGCCTTTTGCTAGAAATCTTTGGGGCAGTCAGAGACACCCCTAAAATGCACAGAGTGGCCTGATCTCTTTTTCCTCCATTGATTTGCTGCATCATCTTGGATATATCATTCGGCTTCTCAAAGTCCCTCCTTTCCCATTTGCAGGATAGAAATGGAATGCTTTCTCATCAGTCTGCAAATGGCTGTGAGATACAGGAAGAAAAGGAATACCTGCATCCACACAGGTATTATTCAAACCCAGCGTGACAACCACCAGGATATGTGATGTGGGGCAAGCAGTGGGGTAGGGAGTTGGCTGGCCTCTGTGGTAATAGAAGCGCAAGCCAGCATCGGGGTGACCATGTACACCTCCACAGCAATAGGGTGGGGTGAACATCATGTCACACACTTGAACCCAACCAAGTCTCTTCTGCCCCTGCCACCAGGACTCAGCTCTGGTTACGTCAGCTACGTACTTCCCTGAATGAATTCCTAAACCAAGATTCATTTGTTTTCTGTGGAAATCAATCCCTCTGAGCAGGAGCAACGTACAGGCTGCAGGCCGTAACACACACATACCCCTGCCATTTCCCAGGTAGCAACCACCCCATCATCAGGTCCATGAACCTGCTCAAGCATGGTAAGGGAGAGAAGCAGAGGCAAGCAAAACGTCACTGGGATTAAAACGAAATCAGAACATATGCAGGTATATACACACAGGTTTCCAGCACCCAACCAACTATAACAAACGCAGACCCTATGAGATAACCATAATTAAATGAAAGCTTTATTTTTCTAACCCAGTATGCCAGCTCTGATTAGAAAGGAAATCCGTAGACTCAACTGCAATAACCATGGCATCAGAGCACGCATCAAAGTGGCCCCACAGCTGCTGGCAAACAGCATAGTCATAAGAGAGACAATGAAAATACAATCAGTAGAAATAGCATTTCCCCCGTAATATAAACACCACAGACATTCCTTTAATACAAAGAGAAGCGGGATCAACAGTGACAGCTTTAAATTTGCCAGGTATCATGGGAGGACTGCAAAACACATCCTCCCTGAACCAAGTCGAAAGAACAGAATGAGCCAAGTCACTCTGCTCAAAACAAAGACATCCCTTTCATACATCTCAGGGAGTCAGCAGGCTTAATTTTTTTGTTTGTATTTAACATCTGCTTCAGCAAAATGTGCTGAAATATCTATTAGTGACTGATCATGTAGATGCAGCCCACTGCCCTTAAATTGCTTTAAAGCCTTCAAAAAATAGAGATGATATTTAAGATGTTTAATTATTATTTGAATCAATGCCTTCCAAAAAGGACCCAGAGTAGCCAAGTGGGAGTTGGGACCCACAGCCGAGGGATTGCAGCTGCTGGAAGAGCATAGGAGCCCTCAGCCTCACAGGGAAAGGCTTAAATAATGCATGGTAGGTTTCTTTGTGATGCCTTTTCTCTCTCTCTCTTTTATTTTTTGTTTTTAAGTTAATATTTCACATTCCTTCAGATGTATTACCTGTACATTAAGGCCTATATTCATATAAGTGTGAGAGACACACAACTCTTCTGCTTCATCTATTTACTTCCAGGCAGATTTAGAAAAATAGAGGCCTGGCAATACGTGGCTGAGGTACATGAGAGCACACAGAAGAAGGGGTCTGCTGGAACATATTTTTCCTCCCTTTTCTCATTAAAGTTTCATCTGAAGAATTTTTGCAGGAGTCTTAGCAGGTAAAACAGCATTCGTCACTTCTTGGTTCCCAGGCAGCAGTAGCACAGAGGAGGCCAGCATCAGGCAGACAGACAGTATCCTGATGCCCACTGTGCCTCCCTGCTGCAATAATTCACCCTCCTCAGGGTCTTTTCACAAGAGATGAGCAATATTAATTATCTTGAAGGATTTTAGGAGGGTGGATGCTGAAGAAGTTCTCACTCATTTCACAAGATATTTCAGTTTCCAAATAAATGGTCAAAATGAGCTTCCATTTCAAGGTACACCAGATACCTCCTGGGTAACCCAGACACACAGTTCAGTCCCGAGTGAGGCCGACATGAGAACCATATATGCGTTTATGAATGCTGAAATGGTCCATTAATCTCAAATACTATTGCACCCTGTTTTATAAGTCTTTTATGTGCTTTCCTTCAATAAATACATGTTTTGGCTCTGAATCTCAAGGTCCCTTTCGAACAGTATATCTCTTAGAATCTTAATAGAAAAGTACTGACATGTAACTGAAAATAAATGCTTTTAACTAATAGGGAAATTCTGTGTTTCACCAAGGAAAGTGAGATTTAAAGGAAAACATAGGCTCTTGCGACATCTAAACCCTGCATATTTTCTGCAGTGTGTGCCACAGCTATTGACATACTGTTGGTTTTATATGTCCCAGGATGCATGAATTATTACTGTCATTCGACGTTTTATATTCCTAGTTCCATAGCCTATAGCAACACTTACCACTGGCTGGTGCAGACTATACCAGACCCCTGGCAATGCCTCTCATTGATCAAGCACTGTTCCGTATTTTCCTTCTCAGTAATGCAAAGACATCCTAATTCTCTAAGACAGAAAACCCAGAAGTTACTGTGCTTGTGTTCTCCAGTCCTTTTCAGAGATGTGAGACATGGAAACACATTACAGATGCCTTCTCCCCCACTGGGAGGCAAACCGATAGTTGTCTTATGAGCTTCAGGTACTACAAAAAAGAAATACACCACACAATAATGCTAAAGAACAAAGCTGGCCAAGCACGCCTAACGAATAGTGCCTGCATGTGGGCTGGTTATGAAAGGGACCTCAGGAGTGAAAGAAGCATCCTGATGAGATTCGATGGGCTTGTCGTGACAGGTTTATTAGCTTCTTTAAAAAGGACCTTGCAGAAGTGAATAACACAGAGACTGCAGCAGCAAGAAACTACATCCAAGGTGTCTGCATTTATGGATTCACAGGAGGTGAACTAGCTCAGTGCTTACCTGGGTGAAATCCCCCGAGGATGCCAAGAACAGGAGTTAGTGTAAATAATAAAACAGGCACTGCAAGTCACAGAGTAGCAAGAGCACCACAACTACACAGAGCTATGGCGAGCCACCCAGGGCTCAGCACACAGCCCTGCAGGCAGAGGGCTGCCCTCACTGCCCAGAGTTTCTGCTCTGCCCAGGGAGCATCCAACCAGCCATGACTCTGTGCAGGGGCAGAGTGGAAAACTAGAAAAGCAGCAGGTGGGGAATCGAGCAGGAGCAGGTGTTAATGCAGGTACCCTAAGCCCTTCTGACAGAAGTTGCTTTATTTCACATCTTTGTGTGTGGGTTTTTTTTTTTAATCTTCAAGTTCCAGCTGTAAAAAAACCATCACCATAAATACAGTTTGTTACCAGCATTTTTGTTTACTACATACTCATCTTGAAGTTGCTTTCTGAAATTCTTTGCCCCTTTGCAGCAGTGCAGCTGGGCTGGATTCATCTGATGCCAACATCCAGCTAGGGCAAATGAGCAGAGCACCACAGATGCCCAGGGGGGAGGAGCATAGGGAACTGTCAGCGTGACCAACCTGAGCTAGCTAAGAGCTTGCCCAGAGCCAGGCCAGGTTCTGCCCCTGACCTCATGGTGTCTTTCCTTGCAGCACACCCTGAGGAGCACCTGCCTTCTTGTCCTGGAGCTCTAGCCTATCTGTGCCTCATACCAGTGCTCCCTGGTCACAGGGCCAGATGCACACGGGCTACAATACTCTGGCAGCACTCCACCAGCACTTGCTTTGCCTCAGTGCATCTGTGCAGTGAGAACCCTGCACGTAGCCCACATACCTGCTGGTTGCCACCCTGCTTCTTCCTTTCCCTGAAGACCCAGCTCCCTCCTGTCATGCAGCATTGCCAAAAGCTCTTCCCCCAGCCCTGAGGGTGGCTGTGGGTCTACCACAGAGCAAAATGGGCTCCTGTGTTCTTGGACTGTACCTCCCTTCTTACCATACCCATTGTCTTCCCTGCTGCTTCCCACAGTATTTCTCCCACCCGAGGAGGTCCCAGTGACTCTTTGTTCCCTGGCTCCATCCCTTGGGAGGCATCAGTGGGTCATGAACCATTTCATTCGAGCGCTGACTGCATCTGCTGCCTTTGCACAATGATAGACTGGCTGACACGCTCCCGGCAAGCCACTCTCCACCGATTTACCCGGCAAGTTTTTATCATCACTTGAAATACAGCGGCACAGCTCTGTGTCTGCAGCCGGCCCTGGAGTCCCGGCAGCACGGCCGTTGGGACAGCTCTGGTCAAGCTCGGCTGAGCGCAGAAGGTGACTTCTGTCGCTGAGGTATTTGTCATCAGGGTAAGCGGGCAGCACTGCACTAGCAAAGCCTCTTCTTTGACATCCAAAGGGGCAAGCATGGCTGCACATGAATTAAACACTTGCCAGCAAACAAAAATATTTTGCTTTTCCAAGACATCATCCTGGTGGCTTCATTGCTGTCTTCCTAAGGCATGGCATTTACTCAACAGATCTGTTCAGCTCTTGAGCCCATCCAAGAGGAGCAGGTTAATGGCAAAGGCTGCCCCAACAGTCCCAGGAGCACATCATGCCTCAGTAGCTGCCTTTGCTCAGGGGGAAGCAGTTCCCCACTCAGCCCTGCACTGATGAAAGGCACAAACCCACTGCTGAGGGAAGCTCTCCTCTGCCTCACAGGGCTCAGCCCATTGACCTCATGTACCGTGGTGCTCACACCTGGCACAGCACTGCTTTGGAGTACACAGAGCAGCCCCTGATCACAAGAAGGGAAGAGAAATAGGAAGCCCCTGCTGCAGCTCTGCAACACTGGTGGCTGTCAGAGCTACTCCCTGAGGGGTACAGCCAGCCAGGCTGGGGCAGGCACCAAGCTCTGCATTCACTGCAACACCACACATCACATAGCCCCACACTGCCCTTGGTTTGTATAGGGCAAGGTAACACGCATGTGTACATTCTCTTACAGTTACATAAATATATACTTCACATGCATGTTCAGTCATGCATCAAATATGTGTATTGCATGTGTGACAGTAGTCCTAATTTTTCAGTAAAATATAGAATACAATGTATGCATTTTTGAGTGTTTATACGCAAACAGAACACAACATCTGCAGATAGTTTACCAACTAAAATCAGAATTTTGAAGCTTTCCAAATCCCTACTTTAGAATTTTTCAGTGTTATACATGTTTGGGAAGAAACTAATTTTGTCTCAATAGCATCAATGCAGTTACCAAGATACGAGAGCTGAGGCCCATCATGTTTTTCTCTGAACCTTCATATCAAATTTAATCAATCCAATTTCTACTAACAGTAAATTTTTTTATAAAGTGCCTTTAAATAAAATCTTCATATTACTTAGTGATTTGTAGTTTTATGATGATTAAAAACACCTTTCTTCCCATGACCAGTAATCAATTTTTTAGCAGCTGTTATTTTCACTATAAAATATATAAATGCAATCCAAGCTACTGAAACCCTATATATACGCAGCCAAACTATGAAGATCACACCAAAAGCAATGCCTCCTTTTTCCATGGAAAGCACAACAGCTCCAAAAAGCACAATAACACTGTTTGATATAGCAAATTCTCAACTACAAAACACTATTTCTCAACACCATTAGCTGTAAATTTTTGCCAGTGATAAACAAGATCCTGCATGCCACACTCGTAGAAATCTGCAGCAGTGGAGGTAAACAACTGCCACCATCACAACCACTACACACCACCACCACACTGTGCTCATATCCACTGTTTGGTCTCCAGAACCGTTTAGTAAGTGCTGATGAACGTCAGTGGGTGCCATTTTTTCTGCATAGGAGAGTTCAGTGACACACCTTTGCTCTATTCACACTTTCATGTCAGACACCATTCTGTCAGATCGCCCCTCTGCTGCCATCTGTCACACAACAACAAAATGTAACAGAATATTGGTGGGAGGATTCAACATCTACTACAAAAACACCAACATCTGCCCCAGATGCTGTGGGCCGACATAAAATTGGAGGCATTACTTCCAGAGCAGCCCTTATACTTCATACTGTGTGTAAAATATATGTATATATACACACAGGGAGGTGTGAAATGCTGGAATCCTAGGTATTTTTGGCAGACTAAGATCTTCAGACATTGGAGGACATATGCAACCCTCCAGTAGACCATGCAGTAAGGAGGAACCTGAATAATGACATTGTTTGCCCATTCACCTGGAATCCACTGTGCCTGGGCTGATGGCATGGTTATATGAACAAGTTATGAGATCCAGGAGAACAATCTCCTAGGTGCACTGTGAATGTCTACATCTTCTACTTGCAAATGTGGTGCTTCTGCAAACAGACAAAAAGAGAGGACCCATTCCTCTTCTGTCTGCAGCTAACGGGGCTTTTGCTCCTCTTCATTTCCACCTCTTTCTGCCCAACTTCTGCTCCTCTCACTCAGACTCCCTAAGCTTCCTACCACACCAGACTTTAAAGCAATTTGTGTTAACCTATTGCAGCTGAAGATGCTTTTTGTCATCCCACTGTTTGTTAGGAAGAAGATGCAGTGGCGCCACTCTAACTAATGAAGTGTTATTCAGGAATGGCTCAAGCTCATTCAGAGGCAGCAGCTTTGTCCTGCAGCCCTGTACAGAGCAGCAGTCCTACCCCATACAGACCACTGTGGTGTCTGGCAGCAGCCCTGCTTTCCCTGATGTAGACACCTTCATGTATATTAGCTGCATTAGGCTGTTATTGCCATACCAGGCTGTCCTCAGTCTCTCAATGCATTAGAATGGCAGGAGCTGGCTGGGGCTCAGCACAGCACTTCTGACATCTGTAGATCTCCTGTCATCCACACAGTACCACTCCTGTCCAGGCACTGTGTTCCAGCTCACACAGCAGCTCATAAGCACAGCTGTATTGTTAACATCGCAGAAGCCATCACTGCATCATCCACCTTTATGGCTTTCCTGGAATATTCTGTATATTCTGTGGTCTGTACAAAAGGCTGCACCTGGAACATTAACTCTCCCTTAGCAAACTTGACTTGTTATTCCTGCCCAGAGAGAAATGCATGGCCTCCTTGTTAAATATAACATATTGATTTTTAAATTGCTTTGATGAGTTAGAAAGTGATGCGGAAATGGGATCAGAGCATTTATCAGAGCTCTCCTCTGTGAGAGCAGCTGATGTTTCAGATGATCCAAGGACAGCATTCTGGCATCTCCAAAAAACAAGATTTAAGCACATGGCAGATATGCTCTTAACTGTCATCCACCCCATGTCCAGAGGTTACTCTCAACAGTCTGAAATGCTGAGTGAAACACCTTCATGTCTCATCTTGAGGTTTGCTTTCATTTGCAGTAGTAGGGTGAAACTCTTTGGGCTGCTTTTTCTCAAGGATGCTATCAGTTTACTCTGCACTGAAGTTGATTTAGGCTCCAGCTTTTTATAAGGCAGGAGCAAGTAATTGCATGGGAACTTGTCATCATTCTCATTTGTAACTGTAAGAGGGCACAATAAGAGCAGATCTATTCTATAAACACCTCAAAAAATCCTTTTGGTTCTGACAAAAATGCACTGATTTCAGTAACCTGGTTATCAATAAATCTTTGGATGAAAGCACTGAGTGCATGTTTAATTTTAAACCCTTAACTCCTCTAAATCACAAAATTTGCTTTTTCTTTCTGACATTAAAAGAAGAGCTATCTGACTCATTTTGTTAAATGGAGGGGAAAAAAGAAAGAAGAAAAACCCCAGAAGACCTACAGCTCAGTATGTGGTCAGACAGGACATTACTTCATCTTTTGTGATGGTTTTGTAAGCGATAGATCTGCAGAGATTTAACCAGGACCTGGTGCCTGCTCCTCACACACCCTGAGCTAAAAGGAGAAAATCTTCCACGATAGTGCTGAGGGCTCCAAATCACATAGTGCTCCCTGAGAACTATTGAGCTTAGTCCTGTTTATCCGTTCTTGCATGTTTCTTTTCTT
>VXAB01012433.1:1046097-1063496 GCA_013399175.1 Odontophorus gujanensis
AATAAAGAAATAAATAAATAAGGCAGTTTTTAATTTACTTCAGATCAAAATTCGAAGGTATCACTCCTGTGCATTTCAGCCAATTTGATAAGATTGTGGGACATGGGAAATGTTTTCTTGGACAACTCTGCAAGATTAATCATAAGAATTATTTGGTAAGCTCTAACAGGCTGTACTCCATCCCTTCTCTTTACATACTTACTCAAACACTGAATACAGAGGTATACTTACAGAATATTTACTAAAGCACATCTTCCTTAGCCCTCTTAATGCTGCCGGTTCAGTTTCCTTAAGTCACACCAGGGACAAGACAGTGAGAGCTAGCAGGAGCTCCCACAGGAGTCTGGGTGACTCTAACCACCCCCAGCACCACGCTTTTGCCCCGGGCAGTACAGTACATCTCAGCCTTAACACCAGCAGCGCACTCGCAGGTACAACGGCGCACAGCTAACAGCATTCAGATGCACAGAATGGTGAAGATTCTAGCAGGGTTTTATGAGCTTCCTTTAAGAACAGGAGCTGCTGCTCTTTGTCCCTCACATCCTTTGTGTCAGAAGCAGCACGATGCTAATAAATCTAAAATATTTTGAGATTCATAGCGAGGGCTGCAGTCTCTGGATGGAATTCATAAACATGTGCTGTAATTGCTCCTGCACAAGGAAGCACAGAGAGAAGGCATCTCTTTACCATCTTTATGAGCACCCGAGCCAGAAGCAGCCTCACTCTTCTGCCTGGGATGCCCCACTTCTCTGCCTGGGATGCCCCTGAAAGCCACAGCACCAGCTATGCCCAGCAGGTCAGGCTATCATCACCCCAGAGTGGCAGCCCCACTGCAGCGTGCTGATCCACTCAGAGAGCAAAAGAGCTCATTGGGATGCTGCTTCTGGGAGTATTCATGGCTATTTACATAAGGCAGCAGCATGGTTTTCAAATCAGGCAATGCTTAGACTTTGCAGTACTCAGATCTGCTACACAATTAGGATTTGGGGTTAGATTTCTTTTTAGGGACTTACATAACCTCAGACAGTGCTTTGCTCAGGCTGTCAGTCATACAGTTTCCAGAATCATTACTTAAACACTAGGGAATTTCACACCCAATGTACAGCAATCTGTTTTATTCTGAAAACTAGACCATGTTGTAGTAAACAGGTTTTTTTCCTGATCTTGTGCCATGTCATTCAGCAGGAATACTCAGGTGATGGAGGTTTGCATCCCGCCTGCAGGCACAAGATGATGCTTGGGTTACACTGGGGGATTGGGACAGAGGGAAAACATTAATTTCTTGGCTCATCAGACCATCTCCCTCCACCTTTCTCCACCCACTTGCCAATCTGGTATCTCCAGCTTCTCACTGAGGGAGCATGAGAAGAGACCAAACAGCAGGGATTTATTTTATGTGACAAACAACTCTGGTTTAGTGAATATAGGCTCACATCTTTCTATGGATCTGCCCTCTAGAAATAACAATCAGATTTCCAGAGCTTTGGAGTGGATTTTTCAGTACTATTTGGGAATCCATCAATAGAACCATTGAAGGGTCCATGAGAGAGGGGATCAGCCTGCAAGTTCTCTAACAGAGAGCCTGCCTTTTTATGTTTCCCAGTGACTTTACACTCTCAGACTTCAAAGGTGATATTAAATTTCCAGAAAAACGCCTTAAGTTATGAATATAAAGTCTACTATTGAAAACTATTTGTTGTTTTTTTTCTCCTCTCTGTTTCTTACAACTAAAAAAAAAAAATACAGGGAAACTCCGGGATTGTGAAATCACAGTTTGAACCCCAAATGGCATGTCTAGAAAAGTATCTCCCCTGCCACCAGTCTGCCTCTGCCCACCATCTTCTGTCTCCTACCGTCAGGAAGCCAGCCTGGCCTTCACCACCACACACAGCTGGGCCACTGCACTCTGTACACTGCACAGCACCGCACATGGGCACACACATTCTGCAAAGAATAGTGGTTGTTCTTAACATGATCTCGTTCAAATTGCATAACTCTGATGGAGCGCGTCAGCTTGAAAGTCACATATTTTATATCCTTTATCAATCACAGTGCTCAAGTTTGCAGCATCCAGATCGTGTGCTCACTGGTTCTTAGTCAGCTCCGGCATTTGCATTTTGACAGTGTTTTTCAGTCCAAGAGCTGGATGGATGAGCAATCTATGATCTGGCACATCACAAACAGGAACTACTGCTCACGTGTCCTGCGCAGGAGCAGCCTGCCTCTACGGGGACAGCCAGGCAGAGCTCCCAACAACGTATGTGGGAAGCCTGACCACGGAGCAGGGCTCTGCCTCATTACACACGGACAACCTGACGGCTTGTTATTGTCAAAAGAGGGAAACAGCTTTCTTACTAATCTTCTGCAAAGCTGACCTTAGGAAATAATAGTAGGTAAAAATAATAAATAAATAAATAACCACATGATTTGGTTTTCTCCATAGGATATGCAGAAATATCAAAGGATGTAGGTATAAAGGAGAGTCAGACCATGTTCACCATATTCCAGGTTTACCAGGCGCTGCCCACATCCATACCAAGGTCTGTTTTGCAGCCCACAGAGCCATCCCACCCAGCACTCCCCACACACCACAGACCAGAGCAGGGCAGCCCCACACCTGTGCTGGCTGCAGAACTGTGCTGGCACAGCAGAGCCTGTTCCTGACTTTGCTATTCCCTACCCACAGCTCCAGGGAATGGGGCCTGCAGCACATCAGCTGCTCAGGCACAGAACAACCCAGAATGCAGACCAGGCCTGAGAGGGGTGTGGGACCATTTGCTTCCAGCCAGGGCCACATCTCATCACTTACACACAGCCCAGGGATACTGCATCATGACCACCTCTGTCTGAGGCCCACAGAACAGTCTAAGTTGGAATAAACCTTTCCAATCTTCCCAGACTACACCATTTCTAGCAATCACAGCATCATCCAGCAGCCCTAGAGCAACAGAGCAGGTCTAACAAGATATGAAACAGCTCTGCAAACCCAGTGATGCAGCTGAGGTCGTTGCTACCAGAAAAGCAGCAGCTTAGGGTCCCTGCCTGCTTCCTAGCAGTCAGTCTCAACAGGTGACTGACACTCAGTGCTCCACTGCAGTAAACTGCAGCCCTCAGCATTCAGTAGCCATTTTTGCCTTCTCCTGAGGAACCTGAGTTGTTGCACCTATTTTTCCCACCTCTTCCTGCAGCAAAGCATCCATAAAAGGATTCACAGTGCATCAGCTATCCATATCCAAAGAAACCACTGTGTGCTCTGGGGGTCAGCTGGGTGTCACAGGTGCACAGGCACTGATGAGGACCTCATCTCATTGAGAAGGTCATCTCCAAGACCTGAGAAGACATTGTGGTGTTCACTGCAGTGTTCTGGGGGCTCATCACTGAGATATTGGCTGCCTGAACCTACAGCATGCAAGGTCCAGGGGCACAGAAAGGCTCAGGGAACACAATGCCCCTCCCTGGAGCTGATTTGCAGCTAAAGGCCAAACTGAACCTAGGGCAGCTCCTCCAGGGTGGGGACATGAAGAAAGGAAGCTGCTGCACACTGAGTAGCCTAATTGCGTTTGCTCTGCAGGCTCTGTAATGTCAGTCAAACAAGCATGCCATTGCTTTTACTGCTCTGCAGTTACCATTTACTATTTTACTGGGAAATTGCCCAGAAAAAGGGATGCTACCTAGAATGAAGCATTATGCCAGCACCAGTAATATTTCTGAACAGCCCTACAGGCACAGCATCAATTCCCACACCACAGCAGAGCTGCAGAAAAACCAAAAGCGTCCCAGCCACTCAACATGTATGCGAGGCCTGGGGCAGCAACAGAGAAAGAAGTGTCTCAGGACCCCACATGCACACCTGAGCTGATACGAACCAGAGCCATGACAGCCCACACAAACAACATGATTCAGTGAGAAAAGGGATAAGCCAAGCCTGAGCTCCACAACCCAGCTCTACTAGGGTTGTTGAGGACTAGGGGAAGCAGATGCTGCTCACCACTCAGCCCCAGTACTCTGCAAGACTGGCACTATCCCAGTGGTGAAAATGCCACAGAGCAGACATGAGTTTGCCTCTTCTCTCACAATGCCTCCTACCCTCTAGGGAGCTCACCTACTATAGACAGTACCTTAATTCTTAATTACCTTCTGCTAGAGGCTCAAAGTGAGCATTAGAGTTATTTAATTGTTATTACACTTCAACAAGGCAAGGGCAAAGAAAAGAGAAGAGTGGATCTGAGTCACCCTATTTTATCACTATTATAGTTTTCCTCCCAATAAAAAATAAATAAATAAAAATTAAAAAAAAAAAACCATACTTCCCTTCTCTGCTCCCCACAATGAAACATATTTACCTGGACCACTTCCCACCGATGTCTAAGCAGAGCTTGATCAGCCAGTCAGTATCTTTTCCTCTGCACAAAGAAGACCAGACACAGAGCAGCCTCACAGCTCTACTTAGAGGCTCAGCAGGAGGGAGCAGGATCCATGTTCAGCACAGGTGAGGGGGCACTCTCTTGATGCAGTGTAAATCAGCTTAGCCAAGAAAACCTGTGCCTGTTACACAAGCACCTGGCTTTACTTAGCCAGAAGGATAAGCATTCATTTTGTCTCCAACATATTTTGGTTTTCATCACCTCCTCCCTTGTATTCAAAGCACCTCTGCATAAAGTTCAAGTTCTTGTGTTGGTATGCCCAGTTGATGGCACTGGGCAACAGTAACTGAGGCCACACAGCGCTCAGCAAGCAAGAGAAGGGGATAGGGACAAGGAGAACATCACAGCTGCTGCCCAGAACACAACAAATTGCTCTGCCCAGGGCCAGATGCGAGTTGCTGCAGTCTACAGAGCTGTGTTCATTGCACCATGGGGGTTTGCACCAGCTGGATCCCTACTTTGTTCTTTATATGTTCTGCTGGCACTAGCTGCTTAGCTCTTGCCCATGTGCAGGCTGGATTAACATTATTTTTTAATTTTAAACAAAATTAACCTCATGTATTACTGTCCCTTTCTCCCTCTGTCTCTCAGATGGAATTTCTTAAGCTCATGTGGGTTCATTATTTTCATAACACATGTTGGCTGGAGTAAGCTGTGTTTGAATCATCTTTTAGAGAAGCAAAGATTTAATTTCATGGTGGAATTAGGGCTGACATTTCCTTTTAACTTACACTACACCAAGGGTTAATAAGGTTACTATAACCTTAATCTTTGATAGCTCAACAATAGAATACTCTGGGATTAGTGCAAAAGCTGGATTTTAACTTTTAATCCCATTATTGTTGATAGCCTTATCTACACTGCACCCCACCATGGAGATGGAGCAGGGAATCCTTAGACTCGACAGTCTCTTTCCATGGAGAAACATTTGGAGTTTCAGCAGAAGAGCCAGAGACAGTTGCTTGGTTGATGCCTGCAGTGAGGTTCACAGTTTGCAGTAGGGCTGCAACGCAGCTTTTAAAGTGCTTGTCAGAAATCTTTGCCAAGAAAAACACTGGTCCAGTGGCATATGTTGGTGGAGCAATGCAAGGTTGCTCTAATTCCCTTACTTTGTTTTTCCCTCCTCCCATGCGGCAGCTACTCCAAGAATCAGACCGCCAGTCTGGCAAGTTGAGATCCAGAAACTTGCTGCTAATTACCGTGTTTACAATTCCCAACCTGTTTGTTGGTGCCAACAATCAAACTGCATCCTCTTGTGTGCACCAAAAGACACTTGCTGGCAGGAGCTTTCTGAGGTTCCAGGCTGGCTACATTAATTACTGTTAACTTAATTTTTGGGTATTGAGAAGTAGCTTTAATTAGCAATTTTATGGATTAAAATGAATTTCAAGAAACAGTGCTTTGACTTACAGACTGCTTACCAATCCTGTATGTACTTTATACAGAAACACAAGTGGTAACAAATTTATATGTGGTCTGACAAATAAAATAAGCAGAGTTTTAATAAAAATCACAGCAGGAAATGAAAGGTTATACCTTCCCTTAGAAATCAAATAAGCAGCCCTAGAAAGGCAGGGACAGTTTTTATCACTTTTCAGCAAACATTTGACCAGACAGAATAAACCTTGTTCTCACAGTGTATCATTGAATCAGAGTATTCAAACCTTAGGTAATTTATCCTCATTTTAATGAATGCCTTTGGAAAAAAAAAGTAGTTACATATTCTATGAACTCAAAGGAAGAGAGCCCAAGCTCAAACAAGTGCAGGGCAAAGCCCCAGCAGGGATGATGTTATTTATGCCCTGCAGATCCTAGGCTGGGACTCCTAAAGCCATTTCCCTACCTAACTGTCACCAACTCAATTAGGATCCACTCTAATAAAGCACGGATCCCGCCAGAATCAGCCAAGAGACACATGTCCTGTGTGGGCCTCAGAGCAGTGTGGGCGGAAGGGTGATACCTCAGAGACCATCACCACTTTGTCTCTTACCCAAACCTTCCCTAAAAGGCTGTGGTGAGGTTCCCTTCCTGTCCCACAGAGTGTTCTCCACCCTCTCATGTAGTCCTAAAACTCCCCCAAGCCACTTGGTGCACCTCTGGCATTTCTCAGGTGGTGGCTATTGCCAGGGCCCTATATCATCATCCCATTTGTGGGACAGCACTCAGCTGCTGAGGAATAGGCACTCCAGGACAAAATATGGTGGTGTGAAAATCTGCGTGGGACTGGGAAAACAGAGACAAAGAAGGCAGCAAGCCAAAGAGTAGCGTACTAAAACCAACACTGCTTTTGACTTTCAACAGGAAGAAAAGGAACAAAATATATCAGTGCCCCTAGAGGGGCGGCTTGGATTTAGCCTGGTCCTGCAGTAGGGAACTGGAAACAAGCACCTGAGTGCAGTCAGTTGGTACAAGGTGAAGTGAATACACTGAGCAAACCTCCACCTCTTAGAATGGTTCCAGAGGGGCCGAGGAACTTCTGAAACGGGGCTATTCCGGCCTGCAAGTAGTGTGGGAAGAGGTCCATGGTTTTGGGACTACCCCTTCCCTGCACCACTGCCATGCTTCCAGGTGGGCCCTGGCCCAAGTGCCCACACCCCATACAACCTGCAGGCCTCTGGAGGGAGCCCCCGCCCCATTTATAATGCAGCAAGCAGAGGAGCTTCATTCTTCTCATTTACATAAAGCAGACATAAAACTGAAAGAAAAATAGCCTCAGAGCATATGGGCAAAGCACACAAGAGCCACCGAGGAGAGGAATGAGAAAGGACACAGCAAAATCTCTGTTTAGGTTGAGCTTCGTTGGGCTATTTGAGCATATTTACCTCCGTTAAGCTCCTCAGGGACAGTGGGCCCCTGCCCCAGGGCCTGTGTTAATATCTTACCTCAGACCCATACCTCTGCTCTGATAGCAACCTGATGTTGAATGGAACTTTGTCACCAATCTATTTTTCTGGGTGAGAAAGCATGATCATCAAAAACCTTCTATAACAACATGTCCAAAAGGCAACAGCAGGCATTATATTGGCTGCACGTTCTCCCTTTCCTTGTACAACATGGCAGGCCTTCCTCCCTATGGGAGAAGCCGGGCCAGCAGTCAGCAGAGGGGGACCTCTGGGCCCTGGGCACTCCCCGTGCCCATTCTCACAGCACAGCAAGCCCCAGCCATGTCTCCTCACCCACATGCCCAAGCCATCAACCTGTGTGCCAGCAAGAGCCCTGTGGAAGCTGGTGGAGCTGTGGTGCCTCCCAGAGCTATATACGAATCCAGTCATTTCCTGCAAGCAATATATAAATAGATGCCATCTCATTATTGATGTACATTGTGCAGTCGGTTGAGCTGGGGATGAAGCTTGCCTGCTTTCCTTTTATGGCTGAAAAGCAGGATCCCAGAACCTTTATCTGAAATCTCTGCACATGTCAATCAAAGCTCACCAGGATGGAGATTTTGCACTCTTAGGTCCTCGTTAACTGCCAGACAACACTGCAGCCATGCGGCCATGGGAAATGTCCAGAGGAATGAAGTGCAGCTCTGTACGTGTGTGCATGTGCATGTAAGTACATTTCCATACAACAAACTGAGACCAAGATAGAGCAGAATACTAACATTTTCAGCCTAACTTTTCTATTCCTTTTCATATTCCAAGACTAGGCTGTAGTCCGGGCACAAATCTCATTTGACTTCATTATAAGCCACTGATTTATACTAATAGCAGATCTGGCCTCCTATTTAGAAAAGCAAAGCTCTGAGAATGGCACCAGGCCCAAGCCTTCTCCCATCCTGTGGCTGCACCACATCAATACTGCAAGTTCAGTTTGATGACGAGCTGTAGCAAAGGCAAGTTATCGATATTTCGGAAAGCTGTTCCTCACACTTCTGAGCAGCAAACGGCCCATCACTAAGAAGGCCAAACCCTTGTCAGCATGAGCTGACTTCTATGAAATGAAGTACCGACCTTACTGCTAGCTCCAGAGCTAATCGCAGAAAAGAGATTTTATTAGAGAAAGCACAGCTATTATATGCAGTCACTCTACAGGGCACATATGTAAGTTTTACATTCAGTAAATGTGAAATACTCCAAATATAGTGGTGTTTGCTGAGAGTCAAAACATAAAAAAATCCTGCTAGGTTTTTGTGCAGGGCTTTGTTTGTCTCTCATTACTCAGATTTTGCCTCAATCCATTCAGGCTTCTTCCCATTGCTGGAGTTTTCCTCCCTTTGTAACAGGGAGCTGGAGCTGAGCAAACAGCACTGACTCACTGCAGCTCCCACAAATGAAAATTAAACATTGCTATTTTCAGCTCTAATGAAGGGTCTGCACCAGCCCTACGTCCTGCACTAGAAAGAATATATTTACATACACACAAAAGACAAGCACCTAAACACAGAGAGGAAAGGGAAAGTGCCTTTGTCTGTGGCTTCTGAGAGCAGGACTCACAGGTCCTGTTTCACTGGGGACTCCATGAATGGCTGAAAACAGATGTATTTTTGTCATCACGTGTACAAAAGCATCATAATGTCATAACACAACAAAGGGCTGTGTGACATATGCAGACAGAAAGAAAAGATTATACTGGAACCTCAAAAGTAACAATTTTACTGTCCTGTATGTGACTCAGAACCATGGGGAACATGCAGGGAAATGTGTCTTTTTCTTAAAAAAATAAAAATAATCATTTCTTGAACCAAGGTTTGAGAAAGTTTCCGCTGCTCTTCTCTATAGCTCAGGATGTCTGGAATAACAACCACTGGAATAACAAGAGAAATACTCTCTTAAAGAATAATTGTTGAAAGTTTTGTTCCCAGATGGACTGATCCAACAGTGCACTGAGCCTTCCCTCTTTTACTATTTCCCAGCTGATTTAAAAAATAAAATAAATCCTACAGAATACAATAACAACGGTAGTGCATCTTGATTTGAATTTTCTATCAACTTGATAGGAGAATGTGAATACTTACAAAAATATCATTATCAGATAGTTCAAAAGAAGTTACATGAAATCTACTTTATCTATGTAGAAGCCTCTGAATGATGCAGTGGGATTTATTTTTTGGTAGCAGGTTGCACAATTAGGTGCTGCACAGTTCTAGTTCAGAATGTCCCTCAGTCTCCAATTAGAGAAGATCAGACCCATGGTGTTCACTTTGCCATTGATTTTTAGTGATTTAAAAGATAGGTCAGCCCTACGAACATTATTAAACTTAGTGATATTGTCCTGTCTTAGCATAAGAACTGTTAATATTCCAAACAAAGTTATGAGTCAGCGATTTTTAATATTAAAGATAATTTGGCTGTATTATTCCAACATTTCACACCTACTGTATAATAAAGTGAAAGGAGTTGTATATTATACAAAATTCAGATGAACTGATACAGAGCAGTACTGTAGTGACAACTAATGAGGAAGGAAATAAAAGGTTAAGTCTGACCAGAGTCTCTGAAATACTCCATGAGGGTAAGTTGGGAAGCCTATGAATGTTTTTTGGGCCTACCTCTTTCTTCCTAACAGTAACGAGTACAGGAAAATTATCAAACCCACAGCAACCCCACAGAACAGTAATGCAGAAGCTAGAAAGTCTCAGGACCTGGCTTTCCACCTGCATTGCCTTGACCAAGCTCATTTTCCATCTCCCAGTCAATCGGGTTCCTGGCTGCTAACTGTGCTGTTACTTTCTATTGTCTCCAGTGCTACAGTGCCTTCGGGTTCCTTGACAGGGGCTGTTCCTCCCTGGCCAGGTTGCACTTTCCCACAGCTTGGCCCCTGGATTTGATTGTACATACCAAGCTGCTCCGTGGCTTTCCTGCGGATCAGTGGCAGCATGACCTCATACATATCTATGGCAAAATTCCTGCAGACTTCCGCAGAGAGATTCTTGAGAAATATTTCAACAGCAGCATGCTCATTTTGTTTATCTGTACGAGTATGCTTACGTAACTTTGGTTAGGTATTTCTATACATGTATGTGTGTATATATAGACATACCCAGACACATTGCTCTCTTCAGTTACATAGCCAGGGCTCTTATTTTTCCCACCACCAGTCAAATCTCCCTAGGTTCTGGGACATTAAACCTAATTTTCCGCTGGCTGTTTTTAACTAGATACATTTTTTCCATACTATGACACTTGTACAATGCAGTGGCCACAGTTTTTGCTGCTGAAGCACATCCACCCACCCGACACCATCCCACTCCTATCACAGTACATCACCCATGGACTACCCACAGTCTCTGCAGCCAGTCTCAGCCTTCATCTCCAGACCCTTGGCTTCCCTTGGAATCTCTCTGCACTTCCATGTCAGGCTCTTTTCACCACCTCTTGAGCTCTATCTTGGGTTTTAACTTTTAGAGGTCTTATTTTTGGCCTGTCATTTAAATTCCTTTTGAGTCATTGTTATTATTGTGCCAACATTTATTAATAGCTCCTGCAGGTACATGATAATTAGGTACTTTGATTTTTTGTGCAATTTGGTTATGAAATGACAGCAATAAAAAGTGCACAAGCACCACAGGATGTCCCAGAAATGTTCCCATAGTTAAAGGTTTGGGGAGATAAAAGCTAATCTGGTAAAACATGTTTTATTATATATTTTATATGATATATGTTACCTTTACACCAAAAAAATGGTGAGGTGCCACAAAAGCTAAGGGTACAGCTTGGGGAGGTTTTTCTTAAAATAATAATAATAGTAGTAGTAATAATAAATCAGTTCATTTTTTAAAGGAAAAAAAGACTTTTGTGTATGTGAAAACACTTTTTATAAAAAAAAAAAGTATAAAATTCCAGTTGTATAGCTTATTTCTAGTGTGATATTAAAAAATAAAAAAATAAAAAATAAAGAGGAGATAGAGTGAAAGGCCAAAGAGCTTCTTCTTATAGCTGAAAGAAATGTGTATATATCTGTGTGTATGTACAGGAGTTATTTTTTATCCATTTCTCCAAGAAAACTCCACTATCACTAAAGCCATCTAACCTGATGCAAAAGGCAAAGATCTTAAATGGGAGGAAATCTTGCACACACCTCGAAGTCAGGCATTGTCTTGAAAGTGAGAAGAGCAGACCTCATCCTAACGAAAGGCACCTGCAGAACCACATGTGTCTGCATACAATTATTTTAGGGCACTTTGCAGGGAGGAATCCGTGCACCGTCTGTAAGGGCACATGGAACCTTGGCAGCCCCTGCTGAGAAGGGAGCAGGGTTTTGCCTCTCTGAGTCTGTAAAAAGGGGGCTCTAGGTGCTCTGTGCTGCCTACCTTCAGAGGTGCATACATTCATACGTACCTACATCTCTGAAAGAGATACATAAGGCCTGTAAAGCTTAGGCATTTGTGGAAAGAGCACCTGAAATCAAATGGAAGCCCTCACCACACCACTTGGGGTCTGGCTACAAGGAGCAGCACTTCCTGCTACACACAAACCCAGTAAGATCACCCCTCACCTGCACAAGGACCTGTACCCAAGGCCTCCTGCCCCTCCCTGCTGCAGACTATGGTTGTGGGGACCACCCCAGAGTGAACACAGCCACCCACAGCCAGCACAGCACAGGGGCTGCTGCCCCATTCCCCACCTCACTGCTGCTGAGTGTGAGCAGCATGCAGAGCTGCTACAGCACACAGAGAGATCCAGAGACGTACAGCTTCAGAGGACCACGGCCCTAAAAATTTGGCTAAGTTCAAGTAATTATTTTGGGGCTGGTACTTTATTTAATTTTCTATGAGAAAACAGATATTTAGTACTCTAAATGAATTAAATACACACTCACCAACATAGCTGTTAGTGCACAGTGCAGCCACAAACCTTATTCTAAAATGTCATCTCAGAGAACTCGTATACTGGTACAATTAAACACCCTTATTTATACAGCTATTTCTTATGATGTTGCTCTACAGACTTCACATATATATTTTGCTGTTAATAAAATATCATTAGACTATTAGAGGCAGGAGATACTTAGACTCATTTTTTAGCACACAGGATTCTGGATTTCTAAAATAATAATAATAAAAATGGAGGATAGAGTTGTAAACATCCCTTTCACCAGGAGTCTAATCTTTCCCGCAGTGAAATTGACTGGGGTTTTGCTATGGCATTGAATGGAAGGATCTGGCTCCGGATATTTTGGATTTAATGCAAGCAACCTGTCCCCACACCAAGCAACCCCCAGAAGCTCCGAGCATCCATGGGCTCAGGCCCACAGTAGAGGCAGCCTCCTCTCAGGGGCATGGCATTCAGAACCCGATTCTCCTTGGTAGCTCTACACGGTGAACACAGGATTGCTAACAAACCTGGGGAGAGCAATTGTGAGATCGAGAAACTGGGAAACATCACCCTATGAGCCAATATGCTGTTGAGCATTTAAAAAATATTTTACAATTATTTTGGTGAGTGTATACAGTGTTTCTCCAGTCAGACCTTTCAGCTACCCTCCTTAAAACCCATAATATGATAATCCACCAAAATATTTTACAGAAATCTACAATAATCAAAATGTTAATTTTGACTACGGCAAAGAGAGCGTGCGTTAAAAATGCATCAGCTCTGTCATTAAGGCATTATTCAGCAAAAATAGCTAATTGTGCTAAATGGAAAGCAACGATAGGAAAACTAGGTATAAAGAAACATATCACTAAGCTTGTGTTTATGCGGAATAGTCCAATCTATACCTCAAAAGATACTCAACTGAGCATGGAGCTAACAAGACCACAGCCTTTATGTGATGAAATGGGAACTCCTGATAATACTCTAAGTCATGACTCAAGGGAAAATGTCAACCAAATGCTCAGATCAGAGGAAGGTTTGTAATACAAACCTGGATGTTTAAAATGGTGTTTCCACCGCTGTTCCTGCAGCACTTCTGAATGTGGATGTGTTACTGTGCTGAACTGACTATGATTTAGCAACTGATCGTGTCTTTAAAGCATAATTTAACATTATTTCTGAAGCTGTTGAACATACTAAACTACATGAAAAAAATCTGCTTTCAAGTAGTATTAGAGAATCACGAGGATCAGAGTGCTAGCATCAAAGATGTGTCTAAAGAATAACAGATCCACGTCTGCGTAACAATGAGAGCTCCAGTCACTACTGAAGGCAACAGAGCAAGAATCCTTTGGCAGTTGCTTGAAATAATTAAGCAGAACATAGATGGCCTTTCAATTGCTAAGCAAGAGACAGAGGAATACATTCTCCATGATGCCACCTTATACTCACAGAAGAGCAATCCCCCCCACATCTAGCTTGCCCACATTAAAAATTATTTCCACCCTCTTCCATGCTGAGCCTGGGGAAGAAGCCATTCAAAAAGGCTAGCTCATCACAGTGACCTCAGTCCTGCTTTAAAATGGCTTCTGATCTAATTCATTTAAGGCTGAAATCTGGTCTCCCAGTTGCCATTATGTGGCGACGAGACCTGAGATCACAGGGTGTGCAGAGAAGTCTTAGAAAAGGGAAAGGCAGGAGACATCACTCCTACTCTGTATTTAGCAGACTTGAGGGTACAGGAGCAGGGAAAAATGCTATGCCTGGGTTTTCCTAAGCACAGAATCCAAAAGATTTGCTGGCCTTTTAACCAGAGCCCATACCCTGCTGCTCAGGTTGGTAAGAGGAATGGAAGTATCCATCCCGCATTAAGTAAATGAGGCATGGCTGGGACAGTAGTGGGAATAAACCACCTCTTGGTCATCTCTCTCACCCAAAAGTACCTCTGGGAAGCCCTGAGCCCTTCAGTGGGGACCAAGAAGCCATGGCCTGAACTCCAGTGGGGAACCAACCCCTCAGCCCTAGTTACGGCCATGTGTTCTAGCACAGGCCCTGAAGGGCTGAGTGAGCAGCCAGATTCTGCCCTCAAAAGGCCATTACCATGGGGCAAGAGAGCTCTCACTCCCTGGAATTGATCAGCCACAACTGGTTGCCCTGCAGCAACCCTGCCGGGCGCCTGGTGCCCCCTGCAGCTGAGGCACAGGGGCAGGGTGCCCCCATCTCGCCAGCCTGCCCGGCTGCTGCTGACACGGGGCCGCCCCTCGGAGCCCGGCAGGGGAGGGGGTAGCATCCTGATCCCGGGCACCGTTGGCTGCGGGCGGAGCCGCCGCTCCTCGGGCACCCCGCATCCCGGGGATGGGACTCCGCTGCAGGCGGGGCTCGTGGGCTCGAAGCCCCTATTCCCGCCCCGCTTCCCCCGGCGGAGAAGGGCAAGGGGTCGCGGGCTGGGGAGCGAACGAGTCCAGGTGGGGGAAAATTGGCCCCAGCTCTGCAGACCCCTCCCGTAGCCCCGGCCTCGTGGCCGCTGCACGCGCACGCACACCCAGCGGGCAACCCCTCCGCGGGGACGGGCCGGCCGAGCCACCCCCGCCCGGGTAGAGACACAGACAGAGCGACACACTGTGAAGCGAAGGAAAAGATGGAAAAGGTGCTACCTTGGCAACTAGAGGCTGTAGGAGCCAGCTGGAGGGCTGGGGGCGGTCGCGCTGCCTGCCTGCCTGCCCGCCGCCGGTACTCTCCTCGACTACGCGTATTCTTAAGCAATAACAACGTAATCCGTATTATCCACCCAAGAATACCCGTCACCGAAGAGAGTCAGAAAGCTGCTGCTGTTGCTGCTGCCGCTGGTGGAAGTGCTGCACCGGGACAATAAATCCATAACTATAATTCCCCTCTAGAAGAAGGAGAATCCACAAGGGCTGCGAGATCTCGTCCCATATCCAACGAGTGCCGTTCCTCCCCGTCCTGCGGAGGCAAAGGAGAGGATGAGCGGTGAGCACACGCGTAGCTCCCTCTGCTCCCCGCCTCGCTGGGGGCGAAGGCTTGCAGCAGGGCGGGGGGACATAAATCAAAGTAAGGCTGAGTTTACCTGGTGATTGCCTGGCGCGTCTCCCTCCGCGCTTCTCCAGCATCCTATTCCCTAGCTGTACGCTCCAACAGTTCTCTCTGGGAGCTCGCAAGAGATGTCACACACGGCAACAGATTCCTGTAGAAGAGACGCACTGTTAAGCACACAAATATTACAAATCTGTTCGCATAGGTGGGCATGGAAGAGCTCCGATAAAGCAGCAGCCACGCCTGAGAGACTTTTCATCTGGGCTTTGGAAACGCATTTTACAAGTCTTGGCTCTCGGCGTGCTACCGAGAGAAGGCAGGGCGGAAAGCAAAGCGGCGAAGAGAGAAAAAAAAATCAAAGAAAGAAAAAGCGGAGGCTCCGAGCTCGGCAGAGACGCCACTCTCCGGGCCTCCCACCGCCGCCAGCACCGCTCCGAGAGCGCCCCGGGCCTGGCCCCGGCCACGCTGTGCCCGCGCATCCCCGGGCGGGGCCGCCCCGCGCCCACCTGAGAAGGACGAACCGGGAGAGAAACCCGAACGGGGGAAGTTCTGTCCGAACCGCGCCCGCGGCTCTGCCGCCCCCAGGAGCCGCTCCCGTAGCAGCAGCGCTCGTACTTGGGGGAGGCGGGAGGGGGAAGCTTTGTCTGGTGATCTGCCGCGGCGATAATAAACGTTTATTGTTCTCCAACTAAATGGAAAGGATCTCTGCAACGTCATGACACGGCACGCTTCGCCTGGCGGTGAGGAACTTCTCCGTCTGATCTCAGCCCAGCTCCCTGCGCTAGGGACAGCTTCGGTGTGAGTGACGGGAGGGGAAAGGGAGCTGGCGGTGCGCGCTCAGAGCCGCTCTATCGGGGGGACCTGCTCCCCCCGGGCACTGCGCGGCGCGCACAGCTCTCATCGCACGGCGCCCCGCGATCGCCCGGCTTGTAACGCTGGGTTCCGAATGGAACTGCCACACGGTGCTGCCTTGTGCTCCACGTTCCTTCCTCAACACAAGCTCTTGGCTTCCTTGCCATCACACCGCTACGGTCTCTCCGAAAAGCTACGAGAGGGCAGCGTTTGTTTGCGTGAATTTGAAAGAAAGGAGAGAAACAAAGAGAAACAGAAATAGCTTGATAGCCAAAATGCCTTAAATAAATAGTAGCAAAAAATTCAGCTCCCTCTCCTCTATTTTAATCTCATTTTAGGCGCATTTTCCTATATTTCTCTAGCACAGCAGGCTTTGAAGTTACGTTTGAAATGGCACCTAGAAAGTAAATAACAAACACTGCAATTTTCCCCGCTGTGCAACTGAAGGCTGTGGCCCCATTCCTAGCGGTAGAACTAAAGGAACCGATTCGGCGGGTTTTCTTTAACTTGAACAAAAGCCGTTTGAAAAAGTAAAATACACCGAGTCACGGCAAAAGCGCTCTACAATGATCCACCTAGACCGCTATTCTCCGAAATCTGGAGGCGCTCCACAGATGCATCAAGAACTAGGCAGAAATCCAAACTTTACGTTTTTTTTTTTTTTTTTTAAGGGAAAAATAAATAAATAAAGACCGCGGTCCTCGCGAAAAAAGAAGCCTAGCTCTGTCCATCCTACGCCGCCCTTCCCTTTCTTGTAAACATCCCCCCGCGAACACGGCACCGAAACTTCCCCGCTCCCCTGCCCAGCTCCGCATCCACCGCCCGCGGGCCTTCAGCACCCGCAGCCCGGACAGCTCCTGGCTCCGCCGCCGCCCAGCGCTCCGCGGCGCACGGACACGCCCGCTCCGGGCACGCTCAGCACGCGGAGGGGCGCCCCGGCGCGCTGCCCACCTCTCCCCGCCGCATGCGGGCAGTGCCCGTGGCGGCGCGCCGCGCGTTAAATACCTTTGTTCGGCGGCTCCCGATAGCCATGTTTATCGGCGCGGCAGCCCGGCTCACCGCCGCCGGAGCCCGAGAGAAGGGCCTCGGGGGCACCGCCACCGCCCCTTGCCGTGCCCGGGGAGCAGGGGACGGGAGGGAGGGGAGCGGATGGGGGGAATTAAACAATTAAGCCACCAGGAGTGGAGCTTGGGTTTGCCACGCAAAGCGAATTTCAGAGGGGGGGAATATCGATCCCATCCATCAGCAGAGAGCTGCGATGTCTCCCCATGCAAGAAATGGTCCTGATTTTTTTTTATTTTTTTTTTGGGGA
>VXAB01012433.1:1064798-1116113 GCA_013399175.1 Odontophorus gujanensis
GGGGGGAGAGAAGGGGGCGGCGAGTTGGGAAGAGACGGAGTGTGCATCCAGACCTGCAATCACCCCTGCTGTCAACACTCCGATTTGCTCGCGTTTTCTAGTCTTTCCTGAATAATGAGGTTACAGAGATGTATATGTAATTATTAAAGCAGTATATGCACACGAGCCGCAGACGTCTACGTCTGCCGCGTCTGCACGGACAGACGAGGAGACAAAGTACGCCCGTCGGGGTGTGCTTTTCCGCTCCCTAACAGATCCCCTACCGAGGGGGGACGCGCTGCCGGGGGACGGCCCCACAGCCCCCGCCCCCATCCCCGCGCCGGGCGCTGTCCGCCCTCCCGGTGCTGAACGGCGGCGGCCCCGCGGCGCAGACAATGGGCACGCACGAGGCGCCGGGCTGCTACGTCCCGCCCGGCCGCGTCCTGCCGAGCAAAGCAAGCCACGGAAGCTCCCGTCCGTTGCCACTTCGCCCAACTGATTAGTGGAGGGTGATAACGGCGCCGGTACAAATCCAAACGGCTGAGAGCAAACGTGGCGGTAAACAATTAAGCGTTCAGGGTTATTCTGGAGTTAACTGCACGCCTCTTCTGGAAGTTTGTGTTAATCTCTTTGGAACAAATCTAACGGTTATGAATTAGATTAGCCTTGAAAACGTAACCTAAAGACAAATCAAACAATTTACCTGTTCTTTTGTTTCAATATACGTTAATTAAGCGCCGCTGCCTACCTACACAGCGTTCTTGGGTCCCGGCCACGGGGCCGAGCCCGGAGCTTCGCTGCCTTTTGTCAGCATTCGCGTCCAACTATTGCCCTCTGCAGGTCAAGTCCCCGTCGAGCCGCGTGCGGCAGGAAGGGGCTGACGGGCCCCGCGCCCCAGGCTCCCTGCCCTGAACAGGTCCGACTTCTCTTGGGGTCGATTCCTCTCCGCGAGGTTTGGACGTACTTCTCCAGCAGAGACATGGGCTGGCATGGAGCGCTGCTAGGCTGCCCTGCAGCCCCTCTTCCAGCCCCGAACAGGAGATATAAAGACAGAAAAGACAAGGTGCCACACTGAAGACACCTCGTTTTCCTGCTTTCCTTCTCCCCTTATGACTATGGGAAGCTTCCCAGTCAAGGCCTGCCCTCTCCCCGGTTCACCTTAGGGAATAAGGCAAGATCTGAGCACCAAGCAGGGCCGCGCTAGTGCCAGCACCCAGGACCCTGCCCTACCACCTCCAGGCAGGCAGCTTTCCCACCGGATGCAGGTTGAGAGTTTGTCCCTCCTGCTCCGGGAAAGCCAGAGGCCAGGGTTGTGAAGGGGCATTCAACAGAAGATCCCCATCTGCCCAAAGGGGACAGCGGCAACTTCCAGCAATGCTACTACCATAACGGTTTGCCATCCCTTACATGGTAATACACAAAATGCAATGCCATAGCAAAAAAAGAAAAAATAAAAAAAAAGTCCCACAACAAAAACACTGTCACATACAAACAACGTTTAAACGATCTAATTATTGTTGCTTAGAATTCGGGAGCTTCAGATCCAAAACAAACGAACAAAAAAAATCACAGCTCCCTCTTCTTCCCCTGATATATGAGCACATACGTGTTAACAAATCCCTTTCTTCCCCCCACTCCGCTTGCAGCCCCGACAGCCGGCACAGCAGCCGCTCCTCCCGCTCCCCTCTGTCTTGGGCACCCAGGGCCGCAGCCGCGGCTCCGAACCCGACGGGCTGCCTCTCGGGCCGCCGCGTGCAGACCCCAGCCCTGCCTCAGCATGCCCAGGGAGGGGGTGGCACCGCGCTGCCGCAGAGCCCGACAGGCGGTGGCCTTTTGTCTCCCAGCAGCCACCGCCTCGCCCTGCCCGCATCGCCCCGGGGTCACGGCGGCCTCGCCCCTCCCGGCCCGGCGGGGCCATGGGGCAACGGCTGGGTTCAAGGGCTCAGCGATCGGTCCGACCTCGCGGATCTGCTGCGGAACCTCGGGGCGGTGGCCGTCGGGCCGCGCTCCCGGAGCCGGGCCGAGACGGGTCCCCGCGGCCGCAGCCGGTCCGCACGGCGCGGAGCGGCGGAGCCCCCTGCTGGCCGTGAGCCGCCACACCGGGCCAAGCCGGGTCCGGCTGAGCGGGGTCACCGAGTGCCTCCGTCCCCCCCCAACTACCTAGCGGTTGGAGGCAAGCAGATACACAGCAGTGGAAAGGGGAAACAGCGCGGGTGCCTGGCTGCCCTCCTCTCCGGCACTGTGAGCACTCGGCTCCAGGTACAGCGCTGCCTCGAGCTGCTATGTCTTTGTCCCTACAGTGTCACGTGGGAGCAGATAAGGGTTGCCTGGAAATGCTGGGGGTCTCAGATGCTAGGTTAGAGGGAGAATCAGGGAGGTGAAGGGGTTCTCTCAATGGAGGAACCTGAAAAACAAAACATATGTGGCATAAATTGATACACATCGTGGCTGGCTACTTCTCTTTCCCAGAACATCACCAAGGCGTCCCATCTTGGTGAAGTTCTGGAAGTTACTTAGAAACATTAGCCCAAGACACTAACCCTGGTTTCCCAAGCATGATACCCACTTTGCAGAATGATCAGGATCCATTTAAAAGCACTTGCCATCCTGGTCCTACTATTCCCCTTGGAAGGCTGTTTCAGAATCTCATATCTCAGCTTCTTAAGATTTCCAGCCTACATTTATTAAGAGACCCGTTTATATCCATTTGTTCAGATGCCAATTTTATCCTTGAACTTAATTAGTTCTGATATTTACTCCCCTCACAGTGTACTAATATTCCTTCTCATCATTTCCTTTGTTCAAATCAAGCTTTTTAGTCTTGTCTCATAAGATAGAATCTTCCTTTCCCTGATTATCCCAATATCCTAGCAACTTATGAAAACTGGGTCATGCCCAACACCCAGAAAATATGGATTTCAAAGGTGTTCATTATATTCCATCCTTTTGCAGCTTGACCAAGACACGAGCAGGGGGAAGGATTAGCATAAGGTCAGACAAACCACAATTCTCCTGACTTCAAGCTCTCCCGCAATCTGTCAGGGACATGAGTTCTGAAAGGCCTGTGGTTTGTAACTTGGCTTTACATCAGTGCACATTTATACATCTATAGATCATCTTCTGGAGAGGAAGGATGGCCTTGGAGTTACAAGGGACATCAGAAATCTGGAGGCTTGGGTTTAAATCCAGGTATGCTGTGGGCAACAGAAGTAACTTCAGCAAGTCCCTAAGCCTCCTGCTGCATTTCCCTGATTTTTGAATGGGGACAGTAACACTCCCATCCTCACCTCTTCTTCCCCCCAGCACACCTGCCTGCCCTGAGCATTGGCAGACTCAGTGCCTCCTTCTCCCTGTGCCTGCCACCCTGAAGTGCAAATTCATCCGAGCTCTTACGCTGATGGTTAAAAATAGCCACTGGTCTTATAGATTTTTTTTAATGAAGCTGCAGCCAGTGGCCAGCAGTAAAGTCAGACACATTAACTGCAGAGCTGTATCCTGACTCCTGATTCTCAAGTCTTTGCCTGGCTGATGACAAAGTCAAAGCTGTATTATTATCATACATTATTTAAACATTGGTACAATCTGACACATTTTCTTTGCCAGTTTTCGTTTCAGATGGCAATTTTTGATCAGCTAATACAGCCAGAAACTGGGCCAGAAATGGACAGACCCTCAGCTCAGGTGGTCATGGCAATAACAAACTTGGCCATCCTCCTTCCACCACAACCAGGGCCTGGGAGGCTGGGACTGAGCACAGAGACAGAGTGCACTCTGCTGAGCAGAGGTGAAGCAACGATATTTATGGGAGTAATTATCACAGAGAAAAACTGGAAAAATATGATTACAGCAAATTGTAACTCTCTCCAATATGTTCTTCGTTGTTAGAAATAGCTCAGCTGAGACCAAACCAATATGAACAACAGCTCAGGAGCACCAGATACAGGTTCTCTGGAGGCAGATAGGACCAGAGCCTGAGAGCAGGGCAGGATCCAGCTCCAGTGTGCTGGGTAGTAGTGTGTCACAGCCTGTACCTCTTCCCATCCCTTCTTGTTGGGTGAAGCTGAGCCAACAAGGGGAGCATGATCCACCTGCTGCTGGACACTCTGTCTGGGGCTGCTTGTGGCTGTTCTTCAGCACACTTCCATGACAGAACAGTTTGCATGCTTTCAGCATCTTGCAATTGGGTCTATCAGTTTTTAGAGACCATAACCTACCTCAGGTAAAACCCAAAGCCTTGTTCAATAGAAAGTGAACTGCTCTCACTGATATGTACCTACCTACCTGATGGATCAGACGTATCAAAGAAGTTCTTCAGTCATCTTCAGAGCTCTGTAGGTGTTGTTGCTCTCAAAGAGTCTGTGAGAGGAATTATAAACGGTATTTACCTTTTAATTAAACAAAACATCTTGCAAATTAAACGCATGCTCCTGCACATCAAAATTTAGTTAGCATCCATTTTTATTTTGCATCCTATGGCTCACTGACAGCCTATTGAGTCCACAGCCAAATCTGAACACACGTTGCTTGTTCCCTTTTCCTCTGCATTTTGGACATCCTGTGCAAGATTTTACCACATATGAGGGGAAAAATCCTTCTGTAATTGACTGAAAATACTTAAGCAGACTCCTGCTTAATATTCTTGTTGCTTAAAAAAATACATAAATGTATGTATATGTATTGGTGTGTCCTGGCAGTGGCAGAGAATCAGTTTTGGACACTTGTGTGACATACATCTTATTATCTTATGTAGAAAATTTGACAGTGAATGACAGAACACCTTAGAGGGATTTAAGAAGATGATAAAGGCAACAGCTTTCACATGAATACAGAATCTAGTTCCTAACAGTTACAAGCTTTTTTTACATGCATCCTTGTAATTTGACATTTATAATTCACTGTAGTGCTGGATCTCTGTCATTTTCTCACTGCCAGGTTCTCTATATGTGGATGTACACGTCCTTTCTAATTAGTGTATGTATTTGATCCTTTAATAGCATCCTCTCTCCACCTTATTATGCAGTTATACAGTTACCAGTTCTGTACCAACAAATACTTTTGATAAAACAGAAACAGTTCTTCATCGCCCTCCCTTTAAACAGGTGTTCAGATCTCCCTTTTGTGTGTGTGGCGGTGTGTGTGTGTGGGGGGGGCGGAAATACTGTGTAGAACAATTTAATCAAAAGAAAACCTGAATTTCCTTCTAGGGAAAAATAAATAACCTGTGTAGGAACATGAACCCTCTGTCTATACATCCCATGCATCTCTAGTCGTGCATGCCACCTCCCATTCCAAAGACCCTTCCAGTGGCACCGAAGCCATTCCAGTACCGATGATCATGAGACCACCTTTGTGCTGCAGATCCCTAGCCCAGGGCTGGCCTCTCACCACTGCTTCTTTGTTGAGCTTTGATAACAGAGACAGTGCCAAGGAGTTTCCAGTATTCCAGTACTTAGGTAACTTAGTTGAGATTTAATGCAAGTGGAATAAAAGCCTTTCAGTATCATGTTGAAATGGGCTGTGAAGGGCATACCTTCTAGTAATACTCATATTGATGCTGAAGTCAGAAGAAGTGCTTGTTCTAAGTGTTTTAAATATTATGGCTCAATGTTTGAAGTTGGAGGTAGTCAAGTGTGTAAAGCAGAAAAAAAAATAGAATGAGTTGTACTTACTTGTGTGGTGTGGCCACATTAAAATGTCAACTTCACTGGTATTTTAAAGAGATAAAATAGGAGCAAATTCAAAGCAAACTTTTCACAATTTTCTGCTGTTCAGAAGTAAACAAAAATACTGAAAGTCATTTTAAATGTTTGCAGCACGATCTCAGGCTTTGACAGATTCCAGGTTTACAATGGGAAGAAAACAGAACTTACAACCAGGACAGAAAGATTCACCCAGACCACTGAGAAGAGGGCATGACAGCAACAAAGGCTATTTTCAGGATTCTGGACATGGCTGTGTGTTCCTTGTTTGTGCCATTCCGACAGCTGCAATTGCTGCCAATACAGGCTTGCACCCCTGGACTGGATCCTGCCTGCCCCAAGCCCTTTGCTTCCCATCGGGAAGCTGTGCTGGTGCTGCCATGTCCCTTCCCACTTCTGACACAGAGTTCCTGATGGGGACTAGGCCAGCAGTGGCCACAGAGATCAACACTACTTCCACTGCTGCGCAAAACGCATCTGGGCATCAGCCAAGAAATCAGAAGTACTTTTTCCTTGGGACTAATTATTGGCGTGTGACACACCACATGGTTTACACCAGATTAACACAAGAAGTGGAGGAGACCCACTTTTGTTTCAGAACTCACTGGTCTGAGCACTTTTCCCAAACAACTTCAGTAACACTGGTTTGAGGTTTATCTCTTTGTATCACTTCAAATATTTTTCATATATATACATATATAAGATAATCTGGTGAGAAGCTGCTCTAAAAAATATAATCAAATGGCATCAGAATGTTTTAATTAGCAAGTGCAGTGAAAGTGACTCAGTTATTTATGGATTTAAAATAAAAATATATGCATTTGTTTTTTATTTATATTCTCAGTATATTTTTATGTTAATCTTTAAGAACCACAATAGAAATTCCAGCTCTCTTAATTTCTTTCTTGATACAGGCTCCCATTCAGGCAGCAAAAATTTCCAGAAAGCAGAAAACGATTCAGGAATTCAGAATTCACTGCCTGGGTCAGAGTGCTCGTTGGAATGAGCACAAGTACATGAAGCCTCAGGATTTTTTCCTGTGGCAATTGAATATGAGTTGGAGTGCTTCCAGAGTCAGGAAGAACAACACCTTGCCCTGGCTGTGCTTACAGAGGGGGTACTGAATGGTGTCGAGAGTCTATTGCCTTTTTGACAGTTTCATATACAAGAGTCTGGGTAGCAAAGCAAGGAAAGTATAAAGTTTGTCATTAATGTCACAGAAATGCTGTGTGCCCAAAGGTGCTCAGCCCCAGTGCTGTGGGTGTGAGGGCTGCAGAAGCACACTCGTTAACACAAGTGTGTACTGCATTCTCTTTGATATATATCTTCTATTTTCTGATCCCATTACTTAAGATTAGCCCTAAGTCTTATATCTAAACATTCAGTCCGAAGGGAAAGTCTCTATTTACAGGCTGGATTAAGAGCTTTAACAAAAGGAAAGACAGAAAGTGATTCATTTACAACATAAAAAAAAAAAAAGGACCACTTTATATTTTATCACTTACCAGCATCTTCCAAATCTTGTTCCTCACTTCTTCTCCTGCCCAAACACAACAGAGACAGAGAGGTTCCCATGTGACTGCACAACCATGGGAAGCAAAGCGTGCCTTTGCCCCTTGCAGCTGCCAGGGCTCTCCTGTTCTCACTCAGGCTACTGGAAGCACATGGGCAGCCCAGCACTACCTTGTCAGCCCGTTTTTTGCCCAACTGCTTTGGGGCAGCCAAAAGTTACAGCATGTTACTGAAGGCATCATTCAAACATTTCCTGAGTGCTGACAGGCTTAGGGGCAACAACCACCATGCTAGAAAGCCTGTTTCTGACCACCATCACAATACAGAAATGTTCCTAATATCCCAAACCTCCAGTCTGACCCTTCCTCAATGCAGCATTGTGCCATTCTCACACATCCTATCAAACTGTACTTAAAACTAATTAGCAGTGTGTAAAAATGGACTTCCACAGAGAAGCTGTGAGTGCTATAGCTGAACTGGTGAAAGCAGTAGGAAAGCACAAGATTACTTGTTGAGTTTTCACCCAGGCTAATTCTCAGCATAGCTCAGACCTGCAAGGTTTGATCTAAGTGCAATTATTAAATAATTTCTCATTAATTCTTACTCCCTGTACCTGCCCAAGGAACACACAGTGCTCCTGCAGCAGGGTGGTGTGGGACCAGTACCAGGGCAGCTCATCTCTCACTACAGCTGTGCACCCAGGCAGCACTAAGGGATGTGCAAATCCAAAGAAGAACCCCTGTTGGAACCACTTAGTACAGAAAGCAGACGTATAGAACCTTTCTATGGCATCCTACACAGACCTTCAGACCCACAAACCCCCATCTCTTACTCATACTTATTGTGTATCCTTACTGCTCAGACCTACGGCTCCTCTCATCAACTCCACCATCTTACTTACCCCTCCTGGTAAAACTCCACTGCTCCAGACCCCATCTTACCAGGTATAATTAGCTTCAGAGCCTCCTGGCCCTCATTAGAGTGTTAACCCAGGGCACCTGTGTAGGATTGACCCAGAGTGAAAGATGATTTGATGACTGAGTCTACAATCCTTAGTGCCCCTGCTCTGGAGGCAGATAGCACCGTCCTGACACCTTAGGGTGTCTTCATCCAAACAGGTGCTCACATGATAAAAGAATAAATTGTATCAACCATCATTTTTCAGTAATGTGTCAATGTGGGCAGGGTGGTTTCAGTGGCATTCATTTCTCATGAGTGCCTATTTGGCTTATCCTACTTTTGTATTTGCAATTAAAAGAATTATTGGTTCCAAACACTGAAGGAAATTTTTTCCGTATTTTCAATTTTTTCCCCTCAATTCATCATGACAGTGGCAGGGGTTATTGAGGTGTCTTCCTCCTGTCCATTAAGTGTGGCTCCAGCAAGCCATGCATGTTTTCCAGCTAAGGTTTCTAGCAAGAGCCAGAATATGGCTGCTGATTCTATTCCCACCTAAACTCTTCTAATGGCTGCTGTTGATTCCGGTCTCTTGCTCTCTATCTCCTTTGGTGTGAGGCTCTGAGACATTGCACGCTGCAGGTGCTCTGTGTTCAGGCACACCTGGCTGTGGTAGAGGGAGCTGGCTTTGGGGTTCAGCTCATGGTGTCCCCCAGGACCTCTCCCAGCCTCCAGCTGAACTTCTGCAACAACTCCACTTATCGCAGCAATATGAAAGCATCTCTTGCCTTCTGCTTTTCTCCATCCAAGTATGAAGAGCTACAGGACCAATGGTCCCTCAGTTCCTAGAAACAATAACAGAAATCCTTCATTTTGTTGTACTTCTCCCCTCCATGTGAGTTCCTTTAATATGTTGCATAGCTACTCCTTTTCTTAAAAATCTCTTGCCTTTCTGCAGAGCAAGTGAACCCATTAGTGGTCACAGGCAATGCAAAACAAGGTAGTGTATTCCACATTAAGTCAGCATTATAGTGAGGGATGAATACAATCTACCCAACAGATATTTTATCATGAAAATTATTAAAATTCATAGCTTAGAGGTGTGAATGCTTCTTTAAGAAAGGTACTTATGTTATCCCCAAAATAGCACCAGTACCATGTGATGTTCCAGTTGCTATGGTTACCACAAATTTGTTATTTAATAGCAAAGAAAATAGATGCACAAAACATGCTAATTATAACTGGTACAAATTTTTCTAAATGTTTTATATGAATATGCATGTATGTTTTATGCATAAGGAATAGGAATGCCCTTTTTCAAATAATTCTTCAAGTTTTTAGAAACATTTGAGTGGCTGGCTGGGAAGTGCATTGTGTGTCTCTGAGCAGAAGGAGACTGAAAATTTGAAGATGGGCGATCTGTGTAAAACAATGCAGTTTTGTATTGAAATAGCAAGAGAATCCAGAAAACCAAAGATGTTTAAATTTGTCGAGCCCTTATACTTCCCTGGTGGCGTTTTTTTTGTTACTTCTTCTGCTCCTCTCGCTCTGCTTTAAGTGTACCCTCTCTGGTTGGAAGTCTCTGGGAAAAAAAAAAAAAAAAAAACGAAAAAAAAAACTGTAGGAAGGGTTGGAGCAAAGTTATTAAATGTTGACATTAATACAACCTAAAGACAGAGACTGAGGTGCTCCAGTCATCACCAGATCCAAGCCTGCTCAAGGCTGCTGCACCCCATCTCCTGGCCCTGCTGAACAGCAGTTCAGGGGCATTTTCATCTCGAAGTGATGCTACCTGTGTGTATGGCAAAGAGGAATACATCAGGCTAGCTCCAGGTGGGGGGAGTGGGAGATTCATCCACACTGGAAGGTGCAGGTATGAGAACAGAACTCTTGTAATTCCCCTTTCCTTTCTATTCTTCACCAGATGTTCCCAGAGATAAGTCTTAGGGACATGGTGTGTGCAGCACGATAAATGCTGGAGGTGTGAAACATGGCAGGGCTAATACAGCCCCTGAAGGGCTGGGAGAAAACTCACTCCTTCCTTCTCCAGTCCTTGACCATACTGAAAAGACTCCTGATCCAAGCCCTCCATTAAACAACCCCACAACTGCAAACTGAGGGGCTGACACGGGGCTGCCCACCTGTGTCCAGCCATGCCATGCAGTGCCATGCTGTGCTCTCGCTGGCAAGCTCCAGTATCCTCCTGAGGAAGGAGGATGGAGCACACATCAGGGCAGCAGCATCATGTAGCAGACCCTCTGCACTCAGGGGCAGCTGTGGAAAATGTCATTGCTGCCACCAGGAATCAGGCTCTCTTTGCTTTCACAGAATTTCAGCTCTTCTTTTTGTGATGATGCAATGACTACGGGCAGAATTCAAGTTGTGTGCCCATATTTCACTGCCAAATGACCACTCATATTGGCATGAATACTGAAGGCACTCATTTATGCCACTGGTTTTTCACTTTTGCACCCAATGCACATGCTCGCTGGTTGCTATACTTCGGATGATGCGGTGTCAGTGGTATCGCCTGGAAAAATGTTCTCTGTATTTTGCTGTCATGTCATGATTGATATCGGCTGTAACAAGATAAAATGTTATGGTACTGTAATTCTGTTTGATGCAAGGTAGTCTTTGATCTTTACCATTTAGAGATGATTATAATTTATACTTAGTTTGATAAATAATACCCTTTCACCGGAGTCACAAAAAGTGGAAAGAAAATTGGCATCTGAAGTTTTGAAACTTCCCCAGTGAGGATGCTGATGCTTTTAAAGTGATAAGGCTAAATAACAGGGAGAAAGTTCCACTCACCTCACTAGGAGTAGACATAAGAGTCATTTTCTTGATTTTGTTCTGTATTTTAATTTGAACGGTTACTTAAACCATGGGAAAAAATGAGCAAAAATCAGCACCACAGCCATCAGGAAGTGCTCTCATCAGGTAATCATTTATTAAAACATTTCAACCAGCTGGTATAAATACGATTGTCATCAGAACACAACAGGCAAATATGTGCTCCCATGTGCACAACAAGCCAGCAGAAGTCCCTGCACATCTTCTGCTGCCTGTGCAGCCTGTGCCCAGCACAGGGACACCAGCAGGGCCCCATGGCCAGCATAGGGTACCCAGCAAAGCCCACTGCCTCACTACTACCATGGAAGGGCAGTGACCCTTCAAGCTGTGCAGCAGAACATACTGCCTCCAAGCTGAGGGACTCTGGGTGACCCATCAGGCACCCCAGTGCCCTGGGGCACGGCTGGCAGCGCAGTTGGGCTCTGCCAGGAGCCTGCAGTGCTCACGGCAGTCCCACTGACAGCTGGACTCAGGTTTTGGCAGGGCCATGCCAGTGCTGTCTCAAGGGGACAGGTACGTGCTGGCAGTGGGTTTTGGCATCAGAGGGTGCTCTGCCAAATCCTGAAAGATTCTGCATGGCAAGAGTAGGGTGTAACTCCATGGCTGTGATTGTTTTCCATGTAAATGTCTGTTTTGGTTTGTGCTTAAATGATTATCTGTCATTGATTTGTGTGCCTAACTACTACTGCTTCAAGCTGTTTTCAATTATTCTGTTCTCAATACGCTGCAATCCCAAGGATTAGTAATACCGAGTGCCACAAACCACCTTGCAGCAACAGAGCCATAAACTGAAGAGGCTAGAAAGGATTTTAATGGGAGATTAAAGGCAGAAGTGACTCACAGAACGGCAGCAGGGAGGGAGCACGCTGCCTGGCTGCAGCAGGGCTGCTCGGTGGTCCCTCAGAAAACCCTGAAGATCCCAGGTTAATATAATAATTCTTTCCTTATCATGCAGATTGCTGGTAATGATTTCATAATTAGGGATGTGTTTAAAAGAGGGCTTGAAGTGAAGCATATGCTCTTGCTTTGCTCTAGGAGATGTGGAGCTGCAATGTAGCATTGTGCAAGGCTTGTTTCCTTGCCTGCTGAATTTTCCATGTAATTTTTGTCTGCTTTCTCTCTGTGTATTTTTAATTGAAAATCTGTACCTTTGGAGAAAGCTGTATTTCCCCTTGGCAGCCTTCTTTTACCAGGGCTGGTGTTTTAAAAGTAAACAATGTTCATCTACACCAAAGCTGATGAACTCAGCTGGAAGGGGCTGCTGCACTGAACAGCAGTGTGTTTTTCCTTATTCAATTGTAGGTGCTTAGATGTCAGTTGCCTTTAAGGCTGATGTTTATACACTGCCATCTCAGCCCTGATGTACAAGGATTGTGCACACACCAAAGTGGTGGTGCGCACGGATGGTGGGGGCCAAGGGTAAGGCTGTCAGCACTTCCTGCCCCTGTACCGCTGTGCTGTGTGCCTTTAGCTGGTGCCAGCTAAAAGTTCCCTTGGGGATGCCAGGACCTTGCAGTGCCGTCCTGTGGGTTTCTGTTAGGTTCAGTTCAGTGGGAAGGGACAACCTGAACTCCAAGCCCTCACACTTGGGTTACATGCTATATTGCTGTGATGAGCTGCCTTAAGATTTACCTGTTAGCAACATCAGCAGGCTTTTTTAGTTATTGGGGACTGAGGGTGCCTCCCTGTTTCTCCTCACCTAAACAAGTAAAAGTCTCCCTGTCTTTTCTTATGTTCCTAATTGTTGCAAAGTAGCCATTTGTGACAGTATCCATCAGCTGGGAAAACATTACTATTACTGCATTTCTAAGAACTACCATTAATGTTCTGACTTTGAACCAATTTAAATATTTTAACTTTCTGAGAGCATCGTTGAGTTGAATAACATGGAGAAGCGCACTCGGATTAAATCCTCTCTGGATTTTATCAATACAGAGAGTAGGAAGAAAGAGAAGTTATTTGTCTGACATATATATATGTTTATAGCAGATAAAATCAAATATGTTATCGCTATGCACTTTGCTATGTATATTTTAAAACATTACGGGTGGATGGGTGTATATACATCACCAGCTTACAAGAGATACCATCATTAATTTCCATGCTGCTGTATGTTTTCATGATCCTTTTAACCTTTTCATATTAAGTAAAATAGCAACTCCTTTATATCCTTGCAAGTACCACGCTTGCACACAATTCCTGTTAGGAAGGCAGGAAATGCCCCTGCAGGAACGGGAAGGCTCAGCCAGCCCCAGTCTGAGTTTCTGGGTGTCAGAAATCTGGTGGCAGAACTGAGTGGTAACTGGAGACAGCTGGCTTACCTTGGGTGAGAAACTTTTTATTTATTTTTCTAGGTCAGCATTCAAAAATCTGCCAGATCACTTTAATCTATTGCATTTTGAGCAAATTCAAGTAAAATAAGCAAGTCCCCAAAGCAAAGCTAAACTCTAAGTATCCCGGTACTGAATCCATAAGATCAATAAAAACATGAGGGATGTCAGCAGTAGCTTTTGCAGAACACAAAGTCATTGAGTCTCAGGCAAAGCGTTTGTGTTACTAGGCTTTTCCCATGGTACACCATACCCTTATAATCAGTCTCCAATCTGTCCTCTAACTTTCAATAATATTAAGCTTCAACAAATCTCACCCAAATGAAAATAAAAGATGTACTCACAAAGGACTGAGCATCCTCATGGGGCAGTGCTAGAAATCATGGTGTGAGACAGGACTTCTAATCTGATGCTCTCCTGTTGATGTATCAGAGGGATAGTTGAAAACTATTTTCCAAAAAAAGACAGTCAATCCCAGTTGCTTTTCAATTATCCTGATTCAACATATTGCTGCATCTAAACCGAAAAGAAAGCCAGTCTGGATTCCAGAAGCAATCAGTTAGAGGGACACGGCTACATAACTCAGGAAGATGTTGGAACTCCATCTGCAGGAGGAACTGCTGAAGTAGCATCACTTGCTTGTGTTCTCCAAACCAGAGCCAAGCTTTGAGTATCACCATGTTCAGAACAGCAAATGTCATTGCAGCATGGGAGGTGGTGAGCCCATGGAGCCAGAGGGCATCTTCCTGAAACAGTATAGCTATGGATTGCTTAGCCTTGACATGAAAAGATCAGAAATATCTCAGTCATGCAGAAGTATACATGTCTCAGGAGAGTGGGGCGGTTTGCTCTTAAAGGCATTTATTTGTAGGACAGTATTTGTTTGAGAAAACTCTTGAAACAAATGAATAATTTACAAAGCAAGAACTTCTGTTTTACTGAATGCTTCATCACAGGAAAGTCACAGTCTCCTCATCTTATCACAGAGTTCCACTGCAGTCACAGCCACAGGGCTGTAAGATAGCTCACTCCCGTGATACACTATAATGGGTGTCATTCCTTTTTAGTAAGTCCAAACAAAACAGTTAATAAATCCTCAGGGCCTCCTATCGTAACATCTATAACTCTTGGCTTTCACTTCCTCAGTGGCGTTGATCTTCTCGAAACTCATGGTATTCTCATAATTCTCTTTAAATAACGAGCTGTGTTTCAGGCTCTCATTCAGTGCCGATGTGAGTTTCCTGCACGTTTGAATGTGCAGTATCTGCTGATGAGTCACATCTGATTTACACCCAGATAAACTAAATCATCCCTGGTGGCATGTGGCTGAGCACAGCACCCTCTGATCCTCTGATGGTGCCAGCGTGGTTTTCTATTGCTCGCGGTTTGTAGGATGTCACCCCACTTTGACTCCATGGAGACTGCTCGGAGATGCAGGAATCCCACAGCTATCGGTTCCTAACGGGATGTCCTGGGCCCAGGATTTCTCACCAGGGACAGTGGGACACTGTAAGAAATGAAGGCCTTTGTCATGGCTTTGGTGAAGCTTCTGGGTAAAGATAGCTCTTACACATGTGTGCTGCGAATGAATCTTTCACAGTAAGATCTCCTTTCTCTCTTTGGTAACTTTTAACACTTTTCTCCTGCTGCTTTCTGGTGACACTGCAAAACAACCACAAGAAAGTACATTCATTTAGCAAAGTAAAATAGCAAATTGGTGTATTTTAAGCAGAAATCTATTTTCCATCCTTGCAATAACTGGCCAAACCCCAGAATGTGAACAGCGACTTGTGGGAAAGGCAGCTCAGAGTGAGCTCAACAGTCCCTGTCGGCTTTAAGTTCATTTTTTGTTAGGGTGGGCCAGTGTGCTGGCTGGACACTGAAGCTCCCAGCTGCTGGAGGGGACAGGGCCCTTCTGACACATGTCATACAATGAATGAATCTCCCCAGCACATTTCGTAGGCTATGCAACACAGAAGCCGAACTTTTCTACGATTTTACTTTACATCTGTAATGCAACCTGTCATGCCAGATCTTATCTTTAGGGTGAAAAAATAATGTTTTATATTCTATTTTCTAGATCAAAGCCTCTCTTGCTTGTTTGTAATTAAACACTTTGACTCTTACCTTAGTTTCATGTTCAGATTATCCAAGAATTCAAGTGTTTCATTATAACAGAGGAGAAAGTCGCTTTGATCTAGAAAATAATTTGTATTTAATAGCTGGCAAAGTTAATTATTCAAATAACAATAATAATATAAATATTGAATACACTAAAATAGAAGAATATTAAATAAGCCATAAAAAGGCGTGACCTGATGTATGCCGTGCCATGTTCTCATACTGACAATATTAATAAAGAACAGTGGTTTGTATTATCGTGTGTTTGTTTCATGTGTGAATAGAAAGGACTTCTGTTCTAGGAGGCCTGACTGGGGGCTGACTCTCAAAGCATTAGGCAAAATAAAATGACAGTACCTGCTGGAGAGGTGGACAGAAAATGGGAGCACGATGGGGTAACAGAAATGTATTTCCAGTATTATTTTAAGTGGGCACCAAAAGGCCAAGTCTGCATTTGTCAAGGCCTAATAAAAAAAAAGGTGACATTCTAATATAGGCATGAATGAGAAGAGACTAGACAAGGGTCTTTGTCTTGATTCTGACCAGGAAAGGCTCCGTCTTAGGGATGCTAAGCAGGAGGGGTCTGTGAGTTTATGCCATAGCCGGGATGCATGGACCAGGAAGAAGGGTCTGAGTTAAAGCTGACACACAAATTATGGGCCTGAATGACAGGCAGGATGGTGAGTATGTCCACAGTGATCAAAGAGGGGAGTAGCAGAGAAGACATGATGTGGGGAAGATTACAAGGCCTGTCTCATTCACATTGAGTCTGAGTTGACAGACAGTCATCTACAAGAGACATCAGGGAAGCAATACCAGAGCAGAGTTGGACAGAGGAGACAGATTGTGAGCACAGGTGGATCTGCTACTGGCTGCACAGTGGCAGTACCTGTGTTTGTGTTTGCGCGTGAAATTACCCAGAGACATGGAAAGGTGCAGAAAGAGGAGGCAAAGAGGGCAAGGTTCCGTGCAATCACCACAGAAAATAAGGCTGTAAGTGATCTATATTAAAATGAGGTTAGAGCAATAAATACACAAGGATTTTTATGTCAAAACTGCTTTTAGTTTGCAATTTCATTTTACCAAATAGACCTTCCCAAATAAATAATTTGAAACACATTCTTTTTTTTTTAAACGTCATCAAAATTAATGTAATTTCATGTACATATCAATTTTAGCAAAAAATTTCTTTTGTAGGGGAAACAAATGTTTCAACGACAAAAAAACAAAATTTGGAGCAGCTTGCTTTTAACTCTAAACATAGCATCTTCCACTGTCAAGCAACATATTTCATTATCTTCGTCATGTCTCAAATTGCATTAAAAAGGGTAGAGAGGTTTTGCTGATTCTATTGTAATCAATCCTGTCAGAGTTGTTATTGGATTTATCTTGGAATCTGAACAACAGCATTTTTCATTGTTGTTTTAGATTTTCTTTGTGATTGTACAACTAACGTGGTTAAGAATATAAGAAAATCTAAAATATGCTAATCCAAACAAATAAAATTGCTAAACGACTATAAAATTACCCATGAAGCCTCCTCGGCTCCGAATAAACATCCATGACTCTTATTTAGTGGACTTTAATGAAATGCAGGGCTATCCAGGTATGAATTAATTCTAGAATTATGTCAGGGTGAAGCGGTCTCATATTTACCTGCCTTCGTTTGGCATAAAGGTGTTTAAACATTTATCAAAATAAAAGCATACAGGCATAGCGGAGCCAAGTGGTGCCAAGAATGAAGTCGGGCAAAATTCTGATGCTGCAGAAAGAGCAGCCCCAGAAGGAGCCTCTCACGTGCCTCAGCCTCCCTGAGCCCTGCATAAAACCACTCAGCTGATGCACAGCGGTGTTTATAAATCACGCGCACATCTCGGAGCCTTCAGTGCAGAGCGGACAATAAAAGGGAATTAAGATGCTTAATGAGGTGAGGTACTTCCTACAGACGGCAGTCTGTCTTTCCTTCCTTCTCATACTCTTTGGGATATCATTTTATTTCTTTTCCTGCCTCTCATCGTTTCTCTTGCTAACAAGGAGCCCGGTTTTTCCTTCAGAAGGATTTGACTAGCTACAACACAGTCTGTATTCCCATTCCCAGTGCATGGATGTGCCCTTTGTACTCCAAACAGCTGCCCCCAATGCATAGGTCAGTGGACACTCTCCAGTGCTCATCCCGTGGGGACTGGGGCTCTGGTTTCCCCTGCCCACAGGCACTGGGGGATGCCCCATGCCGCTGCACACTGCCATACACACAGCGTCATGCAACCTGCATCAGAAATAACATGACAAAATAAAACTGAATTACCACTCCAAGATGCAGCTTGCTGGAGCATTAATATGTTTCTTGGGCTATTGAAGTCATTTAGCCTGCACAGGCACAGCTCACAATGCAACCAATGTATTATTAATGTCCCAGCAAAGCACACCCCATTGTGTCTTAGTGCTACAGCGTAAGATGCCTGCAAAGGAAACAGCCATGTAAGGCAGGGAGATGAGTCTGCTAGGGGGATGGATGGAGGGATGCAATGGCATCTCTTGTGGCTCCAGCAGTCTCAGGAATGTTTTGGTAGTGTTTCTCCCTGTATCCTTCTGCAGAGGATTTTTTTCAAAGCATTTCTAAACATCTATTATTTATAAAGCACTGTTGCTCTGTGTGGTGCTTCATGGGCAAGAGAGGAAATGGATCCTGCCCTGAGGAGCCTACAGGGGCTGCTGGCAGTGCCGTGGCCACGCAGGCAGGGCAGGTGTGACTCCCTCCTGCCTGCAGCCCCTACCCTATTGTGCCCATCTTCACACTGCAGCACTAGCAGAGAAGGGCCCAAAATAAAGCCTTCTGTGCCAGGTTGCTGCCACATTCACACTGCTTGTGCAGAGCCTCAGAGGGGCTGTACCTCTCTAAACAAAGCTCAGGTAACCCGCAACCTTGTACAACTTGCTGTTACATGGTTCCCACAGAAAGCAGTCACGGGTCCAGCCACATCCTTGGGCATCTGGAGCTGGAACCAGTTGGAGGGAGGGGGCTGAGTGTAGGGAGTGCAAAGAGCAGTAGGGTTGTGTGATAGGAGAGCACTGCATGCACTGACCAGCACACCAATAGCCCACACACACCCAAATCAAAGCCTCCGTTATAGATAACCCCTGGGAAGAAGATCTCCACAGTGACAGCTGAAAAGATCTAAGGCAAACCTTGCACAGGCCAGGCAGCTCTGTTTCAGCAACAGAGCATTTCCATTGTTTGGTTGGAGATGGGTCGGTGGCATGCCCAGGCAAGCCTTCTGGAGATGTCTGACACACTGAATCAGGAGGTAGTGACAAGCCAGTATGGATACTAACTTCAGCCTGAAGGAGCTGATCTTCCAGGAAAAAAAGTCAAAACGCAAGAAAAGAGATGAGACAGATTAATAGTATTTGGGGGCAGAAGTGAAAAAAAGAAGTCCATGCATTCAGCACACGATCACGCTGGGCAGAGCTGAGAAATGACATAAGGTTTAGTTCTGGAACTGAAAAATCCATGGGGTAAAACTGCTTCAGATCAGTTAGATCTTGCAATTCAGCCCAAGGTAGAATGTTGCTTCAAGCTTGGGTATTCTAATCCTCTCCTATAATTTTTCTCCTCTTGCAGTTCAGTTTGTAATTGAGAAATGCATTTCAAGGCAGAGGAGTCAAAAGGCTCATTTTTTGAAATGTCAGAGTGAACTGTCTCAAGGTTCTTAACATATCTTGCCACCTGCCACCTCCCTGATGTTTTTCAATGGCTGAAAATTTATTGAGCTAATTTGTTAATGGTTTTGATTCCCCCAAATCTCCTTTTTTTTTCTTTTTCAGAAAATTTTCTGCTCATCACAAAACAAAGTGAACTATTCCCTCCACCCCCTGCGGAGAGGTAATACTGGGGTGAGGGCATTGTGGTCAGGCATGGACATAGATGGGGAAATCGGTCAGCCTGGGTGCTGGTGGGAGAACCCTCCATGGGGAGCAGCAGCAAGCAGGGATAGAGCTGGGGGCCAGCTGAGAAGGACATAGGGATGCCAGGAGGCTGCTTGTGGGATGACTTCAAGGGGGCAACCTTGACAGTTGTGGAGGGGAAGAGATGACAGTGGTAGAGCCTCCAGAGGATGAGTGGCTAGGTAAGAGCTTTGGCAGTCTGAAGAGTGAAAGCTCTGAAGCACGCAGCGGTTATAAAGGAAAACCCAGCAAAGCGATGACCTGCTTGGTGAATAAAGTGTGTGGTGAGTACATAGCCTGTGCTCCATACTGTAAAAAACATCGTAAAGCAGCTGCTGAAAGAATGCAATGATTAAATCAATATATTCTTCTATACCCAAAGCCTTTGCTTTCAGTAGTTTTCTAGTTCAATAATGTATGTGCTGTGACAGATACAGAACAGTCAATATTAACAGCCCCCTCCGGCTGCAGTTAAATTTATTTAAAAATCTCCACATTTTCATATATGAAGTAGATGTTTGAAATTGATCAGAGTTTTCAGTGTATTCAAATTAAAACAGCTCCTGTTTTATCAGGCTCTTCTAACCGCTCTGATGGTTAGGGCCATGTCCTTCAGCTACAGATATAATTGTCCCCTGACAGGTAACCAATTGCTGCACATGCAGACTCTGCATGCAGAAATGCAGACCTCTGCTCTCTGGCTGACCCTCTTCCTTACTGTTCTGCCAAGCTGCTGCATCCTGACACCTTGGCACTGAGCAGCACACTGGGGAAGAGTGCTCATACTCTTCTGCTGCATGGCCCAGGCTCCAACATTACCCTCGGTTAAAAGACAGATGTGGGATCAGTTGCATATGTTCATTTTTGCAGCATGTTTGCATGCTTCTCTAGTCTTACCTCTACAAGAATCGAGCTGCCCCTTGCTCAAGCAGTGGTTTGGTAGGCCCACTACCACCTCTGAGCCTTCCCTCCTGGGACTGCAGCCCCAGGCAGCATGCTGCCTGCAGCTCCTGGGCTGCTGGGACAAGTGGCCAAGATCACTGAACTCTCAGAGTGACAGGTGATCGATATGCCTAACAATTAGTATCAAATATACAGTAAATGATGCATAATATCATTGGTGAAAAATGTTCTATTTAGGCAGAATGTAGATTGATGTCAGAAAATGCTCTTTAGTGTGTGAAATAATCAAGTCAACTGCTTGATGGATGTACTCTATAGTCTATTTACATAGCTCAGATTCAATACACTTACACGATATTTGCATCAGAAACATATCTATAGTCAACCAATGGGGAAGAATACATGATTTTACCAACATGCTTATACATTAATAATATTACTTGGCAATCTGATGTTTCAAGACCCAGGGTGAATTACTTATTAAAAACCCATATACAGCTATCTGTCTTTATCTTTCTTTCTGTGTGAGCCATAATGGCCCTGATTGTTTTCAAAATTACATTTGGCCAGGATATGACTGTTACATGAAACCTCTTAAACCAATATCATTTCCCTCACTGATAAAATACATTATACTGCTGGGTGCATTGAGCCAAACCATTAACGAAGGAAGCTTAACCTAACCTTTGTGCTTTGTGACCAGCCTTTATGGCAAACTAACATTTCAGAAATTGTTTCAAAAGTGAAGTTGACATGATTATGAATATTTATATTAAGTTCACTTATATCTTGGAGCTTCTCCTATCATCCTCACTTTTAATGGCTTGAATTTTGCAGGAGACTTAGTTACTTGAGAAGACAGAAGGAAATGTACTCTCCATTTAGCATTGTTTAGGAACGCAGGCCCATGATAAATTAGCTAGATAAGGTCAAATTAAGCAAGGACGGCTTTAAAGTTTGAATTCAGGATGCATGAGAAAAATACATACATACATTCAGTTAAAATTTGAGAAGAGAGATGAGACAGAAATCATGGAGAAACCTCAAGACAAATTACTCACAACAGAGGCATTATTTCAGTGAAGTGATGCTGCCTCTGCTTAGAGCAAGGCAAGACTCAGACCTCCTGGCAGAGACAGCAGTGTCTGACAGAAAGCAAGTGATGCAACATCAGTGAGAAACACTGCTCTGACAAGGAAATAATGAAGTCATTTTTCTGAAGCTAATAATGAACTAGATGTTCTAACATAAACGATTCTATGATTCCAGATCTTCATCATGACTTCTCACAGCAGAAAGAGGAGACGTCATCATTTTCATGCTCAACAGGATGATTCATAGAGCAAAATTAAAGGGCAAGACCCATCTGTAAGCAACAATAAGGCTTAGCTTTCTTAAGGCACCTTTTTTCTTTAAGTGTCTCATGGCTTTAGAGTACATCATGACTTGTAAGATCTTGGGGGCTTGTTCAAGGTGTGTCCCCGTGGGCCAGACACAAAGACTGGCACATGATCACCAGAAGGAGAAGGTAGATCCAGGGATCCTGGAAGAAAAGCTGCATAATTCATTGTATATCCAAGTTGGAGGCAGCACAGAGTATTGCTGTCTTGCCACAGCAGTCTCAGCCCACCATTCTGAACAATTTCCAGGGGGAAACCATTGCAGAGGCTTGCTTCTCTTTATTTTTATCTTCTTTTGTTTCTCCTATTCATCTGGTCTTTTGTCATTTCTGAAAACATTAAAAGCACCAAGTACATTCCTGATGTAGGCAGACGAAACAAAGCAATACACTGCTAATTGCAGGATACAAAAGGTACATAACAGCTTCTGTACTTGGCAGGACAGAACTATGTGTAATTTTAGTCTGTATTCATGCAATTCTATTGGTGCCCAGTTTACAGCAAGTAAAGCACTGGAGTTGACTTGTTTGTTTTATCAGCCTTCTGAAATTAGATACTTACAGTCTAGTTTGAACAAGTTAAAACCTGTTACTGAAGGTTCTGAAGGTGTGAGGGACACAATACCTCCACAAGAATCTCAGTGGCTTGATGTCTGATGACATGAAGAGTTTTCTGGTGAAATTCAGTTCATCTCTAGGAAGTACATCGAGGACTGCCAACCCAGAGGAGATTACGGGGCTTTAGGCCAAATTGTGCCTTCTTGACCCTGACTCCTGTGAACGTGCACAGACACCAAGCATCTGAGTGTAACGTGGATGGGGAGGAGTGCAACATTGCTCCCTTGGAGGATGACCATGAGCCAGTATGAAAAATTAAGTGCTGTTTCATTTGAGATGTTTCTGGTGAGAATGGGAGGTGGTAGCAGCAAAAGATGCTGGTAAGATCTAGTTTTTAATATCTAGTGATTGAATACAAAAGCTTTAAGCTAATGATGTGCAGAAGCATGGTGCTGTTCCTAGGATTTATCAGGTCACTTGAGATCTAGTGCAGGAGATGAAGCTAAAGAGATGGGCTTGATGAGCACAACTGTGGGGATGGACAGGGAGCAGGATGGCTCTACATCAAGATGAGAAGGGGCAGAGAAAAGAGCTGAAGGACAGTATTGTAAAAACACAGATTTAACCTGGCAGTGGGTGCTCAGTAAACACCGTAGTAAAGATCACATCATCGCTTGACATCCCCTCCACTCGTATTTACCCTCTTACACCACTTCAAAGCAGCACCCAATTCCCTTTCTAAATTCTTCTCCCACCTGCAAATGATGCTCTGCACCCCAAATCTAGTGAGCTGCTCAGGCTGAAACAGAGCGATCCTCTTAGTGCTCCAGTTAGTGCTGTCAAGCAGTCTGAAAGGGAAGCTAGCAGTCGTCTTTCCAAATGGTTATAGCTACATGAAGCTCAGAAGTGGTAAACTAAAAAATCTTTTTGTATTTGAACTCCTTCCAATTTCATTCAGCAGGATACTGGCAGGCCACTTTCTGTGTTAATTATTTCTGTCCTGATTGCCTGGCCATACAGAGCACTGGATCGACAGTATCACACTTCACCATTTGTTAATACTTGCAGCTGAACATAGAAAGAAATTGAAATAAAGAAATTTCACCTAGAGACAAATCTCTGAAAGACGGTGAAGGGGAGAGAAGATGCCACTAAAGTCAGAAGAGACACATATCTCACTGATCTGCAACAATCTCTCCTAGTTTTAGAAATCCTTAAGAGCAGAAGAATGACACATTGTATTACTCACTGGAAGTGCTTAATGGGTCTGATCCTGAAATGAATTACGCTGGCTTAAATCTGGAGTGACTCCAACAAAGTCAGAGATTAATCAAGAACTTTTAATGCCTGATTAGGAGACTGCCTGTGTTGCTGGCAGGTATAAATGAGAAGACCCGGGCATAAAATTACCTCATTGCTCCCACAAATCAGTGAGCTAAATGGCTACATCTTGACATTCGCACTATCAGTAAATTATAGTAAGGCACAAAAACCTGGGAACAATTCAATGTGAGTGCAAAACTGAAGCTAAAAGCCAAAGTATATGAAGCCCACTAACACAAATATTATCTGCTAAAGCCCTGCATAGCACCAAGCCTCTGGGAGAGTCCAGGGGAATGCAAGAGACAATGTTATCCAAAAAGCCTCTCCTGGAATTCCTCTTACAAGAAATTGCACCAGGACTTTCCCATGCTTTGAGGAGAGTCTCTCATTGTACAGTACTCACAAACCCATGTGCTGGCTGTACATGCAGGCCATAGCAAATCTGGCAATCCACAATACTTCTAGCTACTCAGATAGGTGTCACCTGAGGTCTGCAGGTTTCTCCCAGAAACTCAAAATTAAGTGAAATTGTTTCAACTCTGTGGCACATCCTGTAAAAAAGCAAGTACCTGTAACAGAAAACGAAGCACCCCATGCACACACTGAATCTGTGTAATAATTAAATTACTTCAGTAATGGAAAATAATCAGCAGCATTTGGAATTTAAAAAAAGATAGGATGTTTTCTAGGTAGAAAATTCATGCAGTTGAAAGATTCTGGTTAGAAAGATTCCAGCCTCCCTCTGAAGTACAAGCTCCTTGTTTTGACAAGGTGTGGAGCAAAGAGACACTAAGAACTTGTTGATGGAATATTTTAAAGCAACCTCATAGCCCTCACCATCACTGCCCTGGAGTTCTATTGGACATTTTTGAAAAACACAGCTCAGAGGACTGAAGGAGGCTTGTTCATATACAAGAAGTCATGAATACATTCTGTCTGAAGCCCTTTTGGAAATCCCAGTGAAAGCATATTGCTGTGCTGTTGTGTCAGGAAGGTTGGCTTTCCCCACACAGCTGCTGAACTGACACTGCTGTAGTGAAAGTACTCCAGAATTAATTTGGGAAAGACAAAAAACCAGCATGGCAAAGCATCAGGAAAGCATCAGGTAAAACACAGTGCTGTGTTTCCTCACCCGTAACACCTACATTGCCCAACCAGTCAGTATTGCTACAAGATCAACTATTCCTTCTTGAATCCCTCCTCAGGCCTTTTCTCCTACTGCAATATTTCAGCCAGGAAAGTTTACAGTAGTAATTACTTCTACTGGGAGTAATCACTCGTGACTTGACATGCAGGTGCCAGTAAGGAGTCAGGAACACACCTCTGCCCCATAAAATCCCTTCCTTCAGTCCCAGCTCCTGATTCCTTCTGCCTGCATCCACGCTACTGCAGACACCTGTAGTACACACATGGTAGCTGAACACAGGGTTGTGTTTCAAAAATAACAGAAAGAAGAGTGAGGCAGGCTAGGCAGCCTTAGAATTTACTGCCCCAGTACAGGTTTCCTCGTACCCAGCCTCGAGCATCACAGGCACACCAATGTGTCTCAACAACATGTCATACTGATGCGTCATTACACCGCTTTCCAGCGGGCAGCACCTCCCCATGGCACACATAGTGTGTGTGTTGGCGTGTGAGGTGGAGATAAACTCGTTAATGATTGAGAGTTGCCCATTCACTGTACTGTAGGAATTTTGTGGATACTGAGGTTAGAATTTCATCTCTTCTGCTTTCATGGATTTAACTAAATCTCACCCAGGATTTTGAAACATGCCAGGATTAGAGAACAAACTCTTTAAACATAAGCCTATTTCTTACACTAAAATTCCTCCAGCTGGGATCAGCAATAAAAGGAACAGTTTTGAGGTCTCCATCCTCACAGTGGCAGCCTGTAACAGGGCACAGATTGGGCCTGGGCAGACAGGGTTTTTACTTACTTTAACTGGGCCCTGGGTTCTCGCTATGGGGAAAGCCAGCACTTACCTCAGCCAAACCCTTGATCCCCAGGTACAAACTATTTGAGGAGAAATACTATCAGCTGATTAGACTGTAAGTTCCCTTCCTCAGGAAATCATTTTGTTTCAGTACTTATGAGTTTGGATGGGACACAGTACAGCTGTGATCACAAACAGGGTATGTGAGCAAAAATTGAGTCCTTGTGGAAAACCTGTGGACACAAAATCATCCTTGAAAAGTGCATCCAGGGTTATGCAACGCCTATTCAATTTATGATAGGAAACACACCTCACACTTCAGCTGAAATGAAACCAAAGTGTGAAACCTTGCTGCTGTAGCTCCATAGGTTGGAAGAGGCAGGTTATACTGGTGGACAGGTGCACTTTGTGACACCTGATCTTATATGTCCCTGTGGCATCCAGCTACATGGAAGCCCTGTCTCACTGGACCTCCTTGCAAACGCTGGCTCATTTTCACAAGACAGTTAAGCCCTATTTCTTAGCATGTCCAGTAGCCCTAGTTGCACCCAGAGAAGTGTCCGCACACCCAGGCAAAGTTTCCTCTCAGAAGTCATGCCTCTACAACCTTGGGCCTACCCACAGCCATACACCTTCAAAGGAAGGAGCTATGAGACTTGTCATGGCATAGACCTTGTGGTGCTGCCAAGGCTTTCTCAACTGCCAGCTCCTTGCAGAGCTTGGGGGGGCTATGAGCTCTCGCCTCATGGCAGATAACTAGCTCAGTCTCTCAGCACAAAATCTTCTCTGCCCGCTGTCCTATACCCTCATTCTGCCTCATCTGGGGCTTGGGGAGAAAGCACCATGGCCTGACAGCTCCATGCAGGAGGTCTGCGCTGCAGCCCTGGAGAACAGGAGTGGGGAGTGCAGTGTGCACTGAGCCACTGAAGTCTGGTTCAAACATACATCAAAGCTTGTGGAAGCCAACAGGGGTCTTACGTGCTGCTACTGATATTCACATCAATCCAGAGCACTTTGTCCAAGTCCACACAGTGGGATCTCTACAGAGTTATAAATAGACCCCAACTCTCGGGACTCCCACTGCCATGTTCAGTCCTGTTCTTACCAATCCCTGGCTACACATGGCACTTGTGAATATTGTTTTTCCACTGACTATAATTCATTTCTCATCTTTCCAACAAAAAAGGAAAGACCCACAGCTTTGCTGGGACACTTTTTCAACTTTTCATCATGCTTATCCTTATAGCAAATTGCTAATTGGGCAGTGGACTGTCAGACAGACAGCTGAAGGAGAGAATCTCATCAAAACATGACATTATGTCTCTCAAATCTCAACGAAACATGGTCACAGAAGTTTACCAATTTACACTGCTAAATACTGATACTGTTGTGTCCAGCATTTTTTGTTACTACAGGTAGATTTTGTGTCAGCTTCATGCCCATACATGGTCAAATCAGGTGTCTAATGGACAGACCAAGTACATCTGGGGCTGGATGCCTCTGGTCTGCAGCAACATTCCTCTTGTTTCCAGTGAGACTAGGACAAAGCACTGTGCGTTCATTATACTTCAAGCTAAGCATAATGTCTAACTACTTAAACAAAGAAAATATACAGTACAGTCAGTTTTATCCAAATTGTTGTAAGCGTTTGTAGAACTATAAAGATCTGCAAAATAGCCTTTGTGTAAAACACTGCAACTCCAAACATAATAAAACTAAAATCAATGAACGTTCTTTAAAATGAGTGAATACACCCACATAGTTCAAATTTCATTGTGTTTAGACATGCAGTAGATGTTCTGATACATCAGCTTTGATTTTGCCTTCTCCTCCTCCCAGATATTCTTTTTACCAGGTTGCCTGTATGAAATGCACTGAACCCAGGGGGCTGGGGAGAAGCAGTATTTGGTCTTAAGCATTCATTAAACATCTGTAAGAGTTAATACAAAGGAAGCGTCTTTGAATAAATCTAAAAAATTAGGAAATTGTACTTCTGATCTTGACTTCATCCTCATGCATCAACTAACACATTTCAATTTTGTTCATTTTTGTTGTGTATAAACCAAACACTGAAAACAACAACCCTCATCCAACTGTTATATATCATTGCTAATGACAGGGTAGCTTTTGTTCTAAACGCACACGTGAAAAGACTTTCACTGTAATATTCCAATTCTCAGCTCTTTAACTTAAAATAGTGCTCTATAAGTGATCTCTTCTGATAATGACATACATTTACATTAGAATTCCAACTCAATATTCTACCTTTGATAATCCACATATATCTTTTGTTTTGTTTCAGATTCTTTTTTTTTTTTTCAGGTTATGTAGATTTGGCTGCAGTGGATTTTTCCCCCAAAGAATATCCAAAAATACATGTCTGCATATCATAGAATTGAAAGAACTGTTTGTCGCAGTCATCTTGACAAAACAAGTCCTTTTTCTGTGTGCAGATTATTCAGAAGGCATCCAAGTAGTACAAATGCATTCATTATTAGAAATCATTCTGTGAATTTCATAATATGAGGCGAAAAACAGACTGTTAGTTCATCTGTAGTTTGACCTCTTGTACCACATAGGCCACTGCATTTCATCCACACACTAAACTCAAAGACTTCATTAGACTAAAGTATTTCACTCCTCAGATTAAATTGTGCTTCACTGGTTGAGAACAAGACAAAGCTGCCAGCGATACTGAAGCCCCCTGCCAAAGCAAAAAACTACTGAGATATGTCCAGATCATCCCAGTAGGTGAGGCATGATTTTAATGAGCAGTAGGACATAGGTATCTGAAGAAGATCATAGTTCGCACTGTAGCAGTCATCTACTCTGGCCTCAAGGCAATTAAGAAAGGCTGTGGGTCTCTAGCCATAAATGTCTAGTGCCACTTGACACTTCATTTGAGGTATCCTGGTTTGTCTGAACGCAGGACAGACAGCACAGCAGCAGCATAAACCTGCATGTGTGGGAGGAGGCTGAAGACTAGACATGCAAGGCAGAGACAAGTGGCAGCAGACTCTCTAGTTCACAGCTGCTATGAGTCCCCAGGATGGGAATCAACCCCACATTAAGACACATAGGTTCACGTTCTCCATATGTGGCTCTGGGTTTCATTCACAGTCCATGGGGACTCAGGTAGTATATCAGAGTAGCCCAGAGAGCTGCTCAGCACATCCAGATGTAGGTAACAAAGCTTGGTGCTCAGTCTGTCAGACTCTCTTCTCTGCTCATTAGCCATCCAAATCTCACCCTGAGCATCTCTAAAGCTTCAGAAGCACACGAGGAAACCAAAAGCTCTGGAATCTCCAGGCAGATACGCACACAAAAAAAACTGTATTTCCAGACCATGAAGGTGCCTGACCAAAGCCTTGGAGCTTGAGGTTTCATTAGATACTGTCTCAACCCAGGAAATGGAAATGTGAAGACAAGGCTGATGGTAATTCTGGCAATCCCATCAAGCCCATGCTCGGACTCGACAAAACTCACCATACCAGCTGAGCACCCCTAGGCTGTGCTAGCAAGTGACAGTCCTGCGACCTGCTGCCTGAACAATGCATGGCTTACCATTACCCTGACTGCTGCGGGGCTTACTTAGAAAGTCCTCTCCTCACTGTGGCAAGTGACAATCTCAAATACTGCCAATCTTCTGACATGACATCCTTATCCCCTACCTCAGGCACATGACAACTGCCTTTAACAGTTTGGTTCCTGCCTCTTGTAGGCTTTGATATTTATGTTCCCTCTTTCACTATCCTGTTGTGGGTTTGCAGATTAGGCCTGGGAGAAAACAAGAGCATGCCCATCTCTACTTACAAAATGCCGCTTCTCCGTGGCAAACAGTCAAATTTCACAGTCTGTGAAATCCAGGAGATGTGAAAATAGTGTAGTCGTGCACAGCTCTCCTCTCAGAAGTGCTAAGCAGAGAGCAGCTCTCCATTGCCCCCACGGCTACGCATTTCCATAAAAGACAAGAATTGAGACCCTACCAAGTATTAGAGTTCTTTAAATCATACGTAAAACTAATCTGTATTCCAATTTGAAGAAAGTCTCTGAAAGGACAAAACATGTATGTTGATGGCAGAGAGAAAAATCATATGTCTGCTCATTGGGAAAAAAATCCAAGAATATTTAATGTGTGAAAATAGGACTCCAGTTATGCTGTTAAGAATAATGAAATCTAGGGTGCTAAGTACTCTATGTGTCGCTGTACAAGATAAGCTGCCTGAGGCAGTTTTAATTTCTCTAGCCAATTTTTCTTAAATTCTCTTTAATTTACACATTGACGTGTCCATCACATGCAGAGGACAGGCTAGACAGGGTGCACCCTGAGGCACTGCCTACCCTGGCCGAAGCTGAGCAATGAGATGAAACCAGGGTGCTCCAGGAGTAGCCTTTCTGCCCATGCATGGGGTTTGATATACATCCAGGCAATGCAAATCAAAGTAAACCTGATTTCTTTGCAGGTTTGGGTGGGTATGGTGTGGGCAGAGGAAAGACAGGAGGGGAGAGCAAAGCAGCAAGAGGAGCATACAACAGTCCTTGACCAGGTGCAGGACCAGTGGCTACATCCACCACGTTGTCCTGCTGCTCAACCTGTGCCAGGAGGGCTGAAGTTGTGCAGCCACCGTACTGAAGACCAAGGAAGGAAATACCTACCCTATTCTCATATAGTTTATTTAGGAATTTTTGTTGATATTTTGCCTTTTTTCTGGTCCTTTGGTTTAGCCTCTAGGCACCACTTTCTAACAGCACACAAATTGCCTGCCCCAGGACTCCCTGACATTTCTCACCAGAGTACACGTCATGCACCCTTCCCTGGGCAAACAAGGTGTACTTTGATATTAACATTTTCAGTAGACTCAAAATGTAAGTAGCTTGCCATGCAATATTATGCTATTACCTTGTCGGAGCATTTCACTCTTTTTTTTTTTTTTTATTCTTCGTAGCTACTTTCCTTGTCAGGAACAGGCTGAAATTAACTTGTCAAAATTATTAAATTTGAGAGGCAAACATAATTCAAAATTGGATAGACACAAACAAGTGACAGCAGCAGGAGTGAGCACTTTGGGGGACTACACCAGGCACATTTGCATCTTACTTGTGAAATATGTATTTACCTCTACAAATCACCATGGAGCTTGCTGGGGTTTCACTTCACTGAGTTTAAGGCACACACCAACTGTTTGCAGCTTTGTGGATCTACCCAAACGCCAGCAACAACCTTTGTAGCTGGGAGCTCTTCTGGCATCCACCTGAAAGAGCAGAGGCAGTGATTGAGAGATGGTGGAGACCATCCCTTTCCCTCTCCTGCGTGCAGTCAATCTTAAATGAAGCGGCCCCTAAATATTTGTTTTGTCCATAGACTGCCAGGAAAATAATATATTAGATTTGCATAATCTTCGCTGTTTGTGTTCTACCAGGCAGAGTTGCCACTGACTGTGCTTTCAGCAACACACAGATTAAAAGGAAACAGCTGTGGGAGGACAAGAGTGCATGCTGGGGGAACCCAGGGACACACCCAGAGAAGCAAGGGCTCATGGTGACATCCTTGTGGGGTACTGCACGTGGGAGTTAGAGTCCTCCTGGATAGCTGAAATGAGGGTTAGGTAAGTGAGCTTGGCTTTGCAAGGAGGCACACACAGTACTGGCACTCAGGAATAGCAACCATGCTGCCCTGAGGCTACATGTGCCCATTGTGCACGACACCAGCAGGGGCAGCAATGCTGAGCAGCGTGTTAATGCCCCGGGCCTGAGCAGTGCTCTCACGGCAAGCAGGGAGAGAGATGCAGGGATAGAGATGCACAGTGCAGTCGGATCAACACAGTTCTTGCCCATGAGCAGCTGAGTCTGAAAGCATCCAATACCATTTTAGACAGTTCTCCATATTTAACAACTGAAAGTCAACAAACTATTGGTACAGCAACAGCAAAGGAGGACCTGCTCCATGTTCTCCATTTTCTAGAGATGAAATCCTGAGTGAAATAGGTTATGGATACTTCTCTCCATTTCTTGGCAAGATATCCTCCTCTTCTTCGCCACTCCTATCAGCAACCAGAAAACGTCCTCAAAACTTGATGGAAAGACGAGACACATGAGATAGTACGTTATTCTCAATGGAGTTTCTGGAGCAGCTGAAGTTTTGAGCTCATCTACTGCTCTCTCCCTGATTCAGAATCGCATTTCTCCAAAATTTCAACCGTGATGAACTTTCCCAAAACAGAAGCAGCAAGCTGCTTCCCACCATCACATACTTGGCCTGTATCCCTTCTATCCATATGCAGCAGATGTAAATATAATTTACTGGCACAAGCAGCTTTCTGCACATGGCAACACTCTGAGTCTTCTTTAGCACCCATGTAAAGAAATAAACCATTTAACTGATACACTCGAATGCCCCAATAATGCTTCATAATGACCTATGAATTGAGATATTTCTTAATATGCATTAATCAGTAACTCACATAATTACGTCTCACATCATTTTGCTGAATTGTTAATAATTCTCATCAAAGTTACAACGGTTCCTTACAGACAACATAAGTCTGCGCTTTGTTGGCTTCCATATATGGCAGACCTGTACACACTCAGATTCAGTGCCAACACCAGTTGCATCAGCTAATTTTGGGCATGACCTCTTCCAGCTGTGCCCAATTACTGCAGGTAAAACTTGAAAATTCTCCCAGCACATTAAGAATGTTCAGAGATGCTTTGGAGAGCAAATTGAAGCAAATGCAGACAATCTATTTTTCTACCCTATAGAAATTAAATGGCTAGAGTGATGGTGCCTTAATCAGGGAGAAGACTATAAAGTCAGAATGAAGTGTTCTGGATGGAGACAACCTGTCTGGTGGCGATGGGAAATCCTGCATATCAGCACATTCCTTCTTGGCTTCGTCCCCGCTCACTGGATGTGACTCAAAGGAAATGCTGGGCTTCAGTTTCTTCATCAGCAAAATGGGGATAATATTTCCACTTATGCAAGTCACTTTAAGTGGAAAGCACTGCATTCATGCAAGATAGCATTATCGTGCCAGTACACAGCAGAGTTTTTCACTTTCTGCCTGGAACATTTCATACAAATCCCTCCACATATGGAACAGAATGAGGATTGCAGACTGCAGAAAATGTGATTTTTAGGGAGCTGACAGTGCCACTTACATTTGTGTGTATTCGCATTTCAAACAGCCAGCCTTGGCAATGAAAATCACATCATCTGGTGGCTGTTCTGAACCGAGCTGACCGCAGCGTGCTCCTAGCAGGGCTGGGCAGTACAGGGCTGGCACGTGCCATGCAGCACCCATGCCTTGGAGCAGGTGGATCGGTGCTTTGCATTCTCTCACCCCACAGTCACTGTCACAATGCCTGGCTGCTGCCCTACATCCTCTGAGCCTACCTGGCCCCACTGGGGTCTCATGTAGCTCAGTTCAGTTCCATGAGCTCAGGACCATACTGAGGACATGCACCATATGTTGCATGGCTATCAAAAAAAAGAGGAATTATATTTTAATTACTGTATTTATCTCAGAGAATACAACAGTTAGTTTTTCTAATGAAAATAAATGGAATAAAGGCTAACGGGCTTTTGGTAGTAGAGCCATTAAATGCTCCATCTAAATAGGGTGTAGATATCTGGGGTGCAATTAGGCTCCCGCGCTGAGAGCTTCTCAGTGTAAGTGTGTGGATGCACTCTAAACTGAATCTAATTCTGTGCAAAGGCCAAAGCAGAGGAGTGCTATTTGTGTTGTAATGATTTAGTAGAAATGGGCAACATTACATTTCAGCTCCCTTTTGGTCAACGAGCACGTTAGGACTTTCAGCGCGCACTACTCAAGACCTAATTGCTTTTAGCAACTCCTGCACACAGAAGATGCATCATCACAGTAAATGCAGTGCCTTATGTGAAGCAGAGGCAGAGCAAAGCAGCACATAGCACACAGTACAGGAGCTTTGGAGCTAGCTCCAGTCAGACACAGGTATCACGTCACCACTTGTAAGAACAGAACTGAACAAATAATTCAAAATGAATAATTTATTTGATTAATTTTGTCTCTCTCTGCTCAGGGAATATATATATGTAAGTCAATCACACCATCTTGGATTTATTTGTTATTCAAATATATTCAGCAACGTTCTTTTCACTATATATTTTGTTTAACTCTATGGATTAATCAGAATATTTAAAATTAAAAATGCCCTGTTTTGTGGTGATTGGCCAGACGTGCCACATGATACCAGTTTTCTTCTGTGAGCATCTGAGGGTACCAGCACTTCTGGAGTAATCCTTATGCATGCAAAATTGAAAATTCAGTTTTGACAAATATTTGCATGTGCATCTTTAGAATTCACTTGCTGCCAAGAAAACTGTCAGTAAAATTCAGCACCTCTTAAATTTGTAAAATGTGAGAACTAAAACATGCATTTTAACATTTGCATTTAACTTAATTAATTTTTTTCCTCCAGTTTTATCTGGAACTTTTAGAAGAATGTATCTCCCCTTAAAGGCTGCAGCACTGCCCACTCCGATGGAGTTACATTTCTGAGCCACTGCTCCTGATATCGCACAGCTCTCCAGCTATCTGCTCTCCTAAAAGTCGGTCTTATTCTAAGAGGACAAATGCTGCACTAATTGTATGGAAGCTTTCAAAAGTCAGGCGGTTTGCCCTGATGGATGATACGTGTGTTATTCCTGCATTAAATATTCCCTCAATTATTGAACAGTTCCTGTTGCACAGTTAGGAAAGATGGATTTGAGAACAACTCACTGAACGCATCCATGATGATGTAAATATCAGATGTGACTTAAGGGAAAAAGTAAATCCACCAGAGAAAGTTTTCTCCATGATTTTTTGCTTTACTGAAGCAGCTGCAGGAGGAGTGCTCACTGCCCTGCTCAGGAGTCCCCTGCACTGCCTCCAGTCCCCACAGCTGTGGGTATCCACCAACCCAGTCATGTCCCCAAAGGTTCCTGGGGCAGCAATTGCCCAGCTTGTGCAATAAGTACAGTACCTGCATGTGTGTGTTTGCTCAAGAATTGGTACATCTAACTTCTTGATTTTAATGTTAATAGATCCCTTGGTTTATCCCTAAAGCAGCCTTCTGGTGTGCACGTGCAAGGAACTGCATTACAAAAATCAGGGTCTGTCTGCTCTTCAGTTAAACAGGACCCACTGTTGGTTCAGGGCAGGGTTGGAGCAGAATGTCCCTAACTGTACCCAGCAGAGCAGAAACTCTGTGTATTTGTTAAGATTCTATGAGACCCATGTCAGGGCTTGACTCAGACACCACTGCCCTGGATGCAGATGTGCACTACCCTATGCCCCATGCATTCTGCAGGCAAGAAAGGAGCACTGCCAGCATGGCAGGGCAGCTGGAACACAGCAGAGCTCTCTGACATAGAAACAGCCAACAGCCAGCCCAGGCACATGAGGATCATCCATCAAAAATCATTCAGCTTTGAAAAGACTACTAAGATCATCCAGCCCAACCTCAGCCCATGCACCATGTCCACTGACTACATCCCTCAATGCCACATCATGTTCAAGATGGTTCTTGAACATCTCCAGGGATGGTGACACCACCATCTCCTTGGGCACCTTGTGCCAGTGCCTCATCACTCCTTCTGAGAAGAAACTTTTCCTAATATCCAAACCCATAAATCATCTACAAACCCACAGAAGGGCATTAACTCATTCAGCAAACAAAGCTGGTGCTTCATCTGACAAGCCAGATGATTTAAATGGCTTAATTTACACATCACAGCAAGATTTTCCTACTGCAAATCAATACATTTGCATAGGATCTTAAAATAATCAGCACCATGCTCCTGCATATATTTCTTAAATAGGTGCAGAATTCCTTAATGAAAGCCAGAATCCCATTGCCAGTCCCACTTTCAGCTCGCCTGCAAGCTGAGTTCACAAGGAAACACAGCTGCACTGAAGCCCTGGCAGTGCAGCATCCCAGGGCTGAGTACAGGTGCACAGGTTCCCCTCATTCCATCCTGCAAGAGGGGAAGCAGCAGCAGCAGGGCTCTGTCTGAGTGCACCCCTGCTGGGGGGGGCATGCAAAGGGACAAAACGCTACTTCCCCTAGGAAGGAAACCAGCCAAAACCCAAACCAAATCAGAACCAAGCCCTAGTTCATGCTCAGCTTGCTTTTTCCATGTCTGGTTTGATTTCTTCTTCCACCCAAGAATGGTGCAAAGAACCATTGGTGTGGAAAAGAGGTCCCTGTGGTGGCCATTTCCTAGCAAGCTACAACCCCGTTGTTCCTCATCACTATGCATTTCTCATGCTTAATTTGGTTCTCAATGGATTGTTGTTATTCTTGTTGCTTTAATATTTATTACTCATAGTTGAAGCATGTCAAACTTGACAAAACTTTAAGTAGAGGGAATGATAAAAAGTGTCTTGAAAATCCTATTTGCCCCTTAATAATTTAATTCTGCAGAAAGGGAAATCAAAGCATCACAAATTGATTGCTATGAAACAAATTACAATTATTTCCACACATCCAAATAAATCTACTAATTTTAGGCATCTGACTTCAGGCATTAGATGGAATATGCAAATGCACATGTTGAAATGATGGCCGTGTCTCTAGAGCTGCTTGCTGATCCCTCAGTTCTTACTTGATGCCTGATAGTTCTAGACTGCTATTAAGACATGCAGTAAATTAGCTTCTCTTAGCTTAGCCTGTTAAAAATATTAAAAAGTGTGGCTACAAAGCTCCTCTGGCAGCTTTAAGCACTCAGAACTGGCTCCTCTTTTCTGGAATGCAGTCGCCAGTATCCACAGCTACTTTCTCCTAACATGCCTCCAATTAGGCCAATCTGCTGCTGCAGCCATTAGCCAGAGCCCTCTGCCCTGTTTTTAGAAAGAACAGTGTGCAATGAGATGTCCCTGTGAACACAAGTTTTCCACATATATTTTAAGAAGTGCTCTTGTTCCATTGTCACATTTCTTCACATAAGAGAAGTCACCTGATATTGTTAGTGACATACCAGTCTAGCGTGGCATTTAATATTAGGCTTCATATAACTCACAGGGATGGCAGAGCAATCTCAGGTAATCAAAATAAATGAAGACAGCCTGAATAATGCATTTGTTAAATCTAAATAACATACAGTGGACACCTTTTTCCAAGAAAGTGTGACTCAGGTGCAGTATTGATTGAGAAGATAAAGACAGGTGTTTTCAATTCCTATATTGTGGAAGCAAAGAGGACTTTGATAATGTAACAATCATCTTTGGNAGTACAGGTGCACAGGTTCCCCTCATTCCATCCTGCAAGAGGGGAAGCAGCAGCAGCAGGGCTCTGTCTGAGTGCACCCCTGCTGGGGGGGGCATGCAAAGGGACAAAACGCTACTTCCCCTAGGAAGGAAACCAGCCAAAACCCAAACCAAATCAGAACCAAGCCCTAGTTCATGCTCAGCTTGCTTTTTCCATGTCTGGTTTGATTTCTTCTTCCACCCAAGAATGGTGCAAAGAACCATTGGTGTGGAAAAGAGGTCCCTGTGGTGGCCATTTCCTAGCAAGCTACAACCCCGTTGTTCCTCATCACTATGCATTTCTCATGCTTAATTTGGTTCTCAATGGATTGTTGTTATTCTTGTTGCTTTAATATTTATTACTCATAGTTGAAGCATGTCAAACTTGACAAAACTTTAAGTAGAGGGAATGATAAAAAGTGTCTTGAAAATCCTATTTGCCCCTTAATAATTTAATTCTGCAGAAAGGGAAATCAAAGCATCACAAATTGATTGCTATGAAACAAATTACAATTATTTCCACACATCCAAATAAATCTACTAATTTTAGGCATCTGACTTCAGGCATTAGATGGAATATGCAAATGCACATGTTGAAATGATGGCCGTGTCTCTAGAGCTGCTTGCTGATCCCTCAGTTCTTACTTGATGCCTGATAGTTCTAGACTGCTATTAAGACATGCAGTAAATTAGCTTCTCTTAGCTTAGCCTGTTAAAAATATTAAAAAGTGTGGCTACAAAGCTCCTCTGGCAGCTTTAAGCACTCAGAACTGGCTCCTCTTTTCTGGAATGCAGTCGCCAGTATCCACAGCTACTTTCTCCTAACATGCCTCCAATTAGGCCAATCTGCTGCTGCAGCCATTAGCCAGAGCCCTCTGCCCTGTTTTTAGAAAGAACAGTGTGCAATGAGATGTCCCTGTGAACACAAGTTTTCCACATATATTTTAAGAAGTGCTCTTGTTCCATTGTCACATTTCTTCACATAAGAGAAGTCACCTGATATTGTTAGTGACATACCAGTCTAGCGTGGCATTTAATATTAGGCTTCATATAACTCACAGGGATGGCAGAGCAATCTCAGGTAATCAAAATAAATGAAGACAGCCTGAATAATGCATTTGTTAAATCTAAATAACATACAGTGGACACCTTTTTCCAAGAAAGTGTGACTCAGGTGCAGTATTGATTGAGAAGATAAAGACAGGTGTTTTCAATTCCTATATTGTGGAAGCAAAGAGGACTTTGATAATGTAACAATCATCTTTGGTTATTTTGCTGCAGCCCAATACAGCTAGAATCAATTTTTCATTGTACTCGTTTACAGGAAAAGGGGATAATGGCAGGGACAACACAGCTTTAATAGAAAGAATAAGTCATGATTTAATTCAGATGTTGTACTACAGCTACAAGTTGGAAGATATATTTGGGTATACAGAAACAGTACAAAGAAGGCTGCACGCCTTCGAATAGAAGTCATGGCTCTGCATTTCTATTTATTGGTAGTTAGGNACAAAACGCTACTTCCCCTAGGAAGGAAACCAGCCAAAACCCAAACCAAATCAGAACCAAGCCCTAGTTCATGCTCAGCTTGCTTTTTCCATGTCTGGTTTGATTTCTTCTTCCACCCAAGAATGGTGCAAAGAACCATTGGTGTGGAAAAGAGGTCCCTGTGGTGGCCATTTCCTAGCAAGCTACAACCCCGTTGTTCCTCATCACTATGCATTTCTCATGCTTAATTTGGTTCTCAATGGATTGTTGTTATTCTTGTTGCTTTAATATTTATTACTCATAGTTGAAGCATGTCAAACTTGACAAAACTTTAAGTAGAGGGAATGATAAAAAGTGTCTTGAAAATCCTATTTGCCCCTTAATAATTTAATTCTGCAGAAAGGGAAATCAAAGCATCACAAATTGATTGCTATGAAACAAATTACAATTATTTCCACACATCCAAATAAATCTACTAATTTTAGGCATCTGACTTCAGGCATTAGATGGAATATGCAAATGCACATGTTGAAATGATGGCCGTGTCTCTAGAGCTGCTTGCTGATCCCTCAGTTCTTACTTGATGCCTGATAGTTCTAGACTGCTATTAAGACATGCAGTAAATTAGCTTCTCTTAGCTTAGCCTGTTAAAAATATTAAAAAGTGTGGCTACAAAGCTCCTCTGGCAGCTTTAAGCACTCAGAACTGGCTCCTCTTTTCTGGAATGCAGTCGCCAGTATCCACAGCTACTTTCTCCTAACATGCCTCCAATTAGGCCAATCTGCTGCTGCAGCCATTAGCCAGAGCCCTCTGCCCTGTTTTTAGAAAGAACAGTGTGCAATGAGATGTCCCTGTGAACACAAGTTTTCCACATATATTTTAAGAAGTGCTCTTGTTCCATTGTCACATTTCTTCACATAAGAGAAGTCACCTGATATTGTTAGTGACATACCAGTCTAGCGTGGCATTTAATATTAGGCTTCATATAACTCACAGGGATGGCAGAGCAATCTCAGGTAATCAAAATAAATGAAGACAGCCTGAATAATGCATTTGTTAAATCTAAATAACATACAGTGGACACCTTTTTCCAAGAAAGTGTGACTCAGGTGCAGTATTGATTGAGAAGATAAAGACAGGTGTTTTCAATTCCTATATTGTGGAAGCAAAGAGGACTTTGATAATGTAACAATCATCTTTGGTTATTTTGCTGCAGCCCAATACAGCTAGAATCAATTTTTCATTGTACTCGTTTACAGGAAAAGGGGATAATGGCAGGGACAACACAGCTTTAATAGAAAGAATAAGTCATGATTTAATTCAGATGTTGTACTACAGCTACAAGTTGGAAGATATATTTGGGTATACAGAAACAGTACAAAGAAGGCTGCACGCCTTCGAATAGAAGTCATGGCTCTGCATTTCTATTTATTGGTAGTTAGGTGGAGTGATGCAGCATTATCCTGACAGCAACAAGAAGCAAGAACCTTTTAAAGCAGAAAACAAAAAAGCTGTAGGATTATGAGCAACCTTTACAGGAAAGTAAAATAAAAGGCAGCAGTAAAGGGCACATTTAGGTCTTCATTAATATTTGTATTTAAGTAAAAATGACAAGCAGAAAATTCTGAAGAGAGGCTGAGTTCCCAATCAATGTGAGGCTTCTCTGCGCAATTGATATCTTTCACAAATATCTCAGGCATTTTTTGATAAATTTTGTTCTCATGGAAAGTACTCAGGATGATGATAAAATAATGATTTTTTTTCTGGCAAAATAGATTGCTTCATGACTTCTTGAATGAAACACAAATCTAAGAGTGATAGTGGTCAGGGCTGGATTAGTCTCCAGGGGTTACATCTAGTGTATGAAATTTCATAGCTTTTCCAGGGAGTTCAATAGTGCTCTTCTCTGTGGTGAGATGCTGTCAAATGACCCCTGAAAATCCAACCCACAGGCTGAGCTTTGGAAACGTTGTCACTGGAAACTTCCAGGAGTTAATTTAGCCCAGATATAGCCCTGAAATGTTCTGCATGGCATGTTTTTAAGCAGCGCTCATTAGGCCATCTAAATCTGAGTTTCATCACTGACTTAGGAGTAATTCAGGACCTAAAGTCAAGGTTTAAAGCTGGTTTTTATGTCTAATAGATCTGGAACTAAATCTCAGCCTCCGCTTTTAATGAGCAACTTCTGCAGAAAGGCAGACAAAGAGGGTAAAATCCTTGCCTGCCGTTTCAGGCTTTCCCTGAAGAGGAGCCTGGTCCAGCCCTAACACTCTGTAAATCTGAGCTCATGTTCCTCTTTGAGGAGCAATGGGAAAATGAAAAGGGTAAAACAAGAAAAATCAGAGAGCAGAATTAACCCCTTCTGCAGCAGCAGCATCTCCCTGCTGAAGGAGGCACGCTCTACCTGGGGGCACCAAGCTGCGAACACCTAAGATCTCTCATGTAGCAGGGCAGACTTTAGATTGTGAGTTTGACCCTATACAAGTGCGGCCTCACTGCTTGCCCCTGGCCTAGGACCTCAAGGCCAGGATTTCCAGCCCTATACTCATCTACATTGCACGACACAAAAACATGACACATCCACCCTTTCCTTACTATCTCAGTCCAGAGGTGGCTGTCTGTCTCTGCACGGCATATGCGCAGGGACAGGCAGCTAGCTTCTCCCCCTGTGCCCTTTTCAAGGGCCTGAAGCATTTGAAGGAATGAGCTCTTTACCACTGCCTGTCCAGCAGCTACAGTATCACCTGACAAAGATGTATGGCCTTTTACATATGTAATATATGCCTTTTAATAGAAGGAAAAACCCTCCCTTCACCATTAGAAGAGAAAGTCCAGCATTCTTCACTTCCACATCCTTGAAGGCAGAGATGCCTTTCTGGATAAACTTCATCTCCTCTTCACTCCCTTTCTCTTCTCCCCTTTATTTTTTCTATTTTGCCTCCTGTTTTTATTTTTATTTTTTCTCCTTGTTAAAGGTCTTTTTATATAAGAGTAAATAGTTTAGTTTAGAATGACACAGTCCAGGTGGGAAATCCTCACAAAAACAGGTTTTTTTTCTTGGGGAGGAGCTGGCTTTCAGGTTAGTACTACTCAAATGACCTGATCTCACAAGTCAGTGATTTCTCTTTATCCTTCCTTAACATGAAAGAAGTCTCTAACCAGCTCTGACCTAGCAAGCACATAAGCACGGTGAAAGTTGTGCCCCTCCAAACATTGCTCGGAGCTCCCAGAAACCCCTTCAAGCCCTGTACGACCAAGTAAAATTAATTTTGACAGGAAGTTTCACGCTGCAATCAGAAGATAGGGTAAAATCTCTAAAAAGCTTCTCATAACTCAGTTCTGTGCCACAATGTCCGTGATCTGAAGCATGTTAACAGGCACAAGTCTGAGCTAGAAGGAATCAAAGACTCACTTCCTTACACTGTATAGGTGATCCAATTTCCTGTCAAGAAAACAAAACTGATACAAAGTGCACAAAGGACCTCAATATCATGGAGTATGTCACGAGCAGCGGAATGCATTACAGAAGATCATTGCGACAAATCAGGTTCCTAAGCGTGACTTTCCCTTTCATGCAGAGAATGGACTGATTTGTTCCCCAAACAATAGGAAATTTCGTGGAGGCTCTGGAACAGATTGCTCTGTTTGCTCCATTGCTCACAGATCAGTTCGCCACATTCAGCAACAGAGTCGAGGGCTAAACTCATCTTATTTGTTGTTCTCAATTTATGAAAAAATAATCTAGCTCACAGGCAATTAGGTGCTTCAAGAACTTGCTGAAATGAAAGCATCAGTACAGATTCAGCTTCAATATGACTCATATGATCTACACACTACTACATTACACTGTCTTGATCTAAGAATAATTGCGAATGTTTTACAGGATTTCTTTTGGCTGCTAGAAAAAAAAATACACTGAAACTGTGCTGTCTGACTGTACTTTGACTGGATTTACAGATCTCAGAAGAACACGGCCATCATATTTTTGGGGCATGGGTGTATCCGATGTATGATATATCAGTAGTCCAATGAAGCAGCCCTGAGACATGAGGAGAAAGTACCATTTCCATGTGCATGGCATTTCTGTGCATCCATCGCACACTCATTTTTGATATTCTGTCTGCCACAGCTTGACACTTGTGGACTGAGATCTGAATATGCAAAAGGAAAAAAAACAACAACCTTTTCACACCTAATTCATTCAGTACCATTCTTAGAATCACAGATTTGTAGTGGTTGGAAGGGATCTCTAGAGACCATCTAGTCCAACCCCCCTGCCAAAGCAGGCTCCCTAGACCAGGTTGCACAGGTAGGCACCCAGGTGTGTCTATTGGCTCCACAAAGGAAGCCCACAGCAGCACACTGCCCACAGAAGCTCCATGCTGGGGGGCTTCTTTCCATGACCACACACTCCCAATAACTACCTCCCTCTGTGCCTTATTTCAACAGCACAGGAGAAACTACTGAAGACCAGCCACGAGGCACTGCCAATTGCCCTTTCCCCAATTGAATTTAGTGAAACCTATTGCCTAGAAAAGACAATACATGAAAGGAGATCATTCTTCAATCTGCTTAGAGAGGACATAGAAGAACTAGATGTTCACTTTGATCAGAAAAATAAATCTTTCAGAAACAAGTTTTGAGGCTCTTAATCATATTGAAAAAGCACAATCCTGGGAAAAATCCCACAGTAATCCATGTTTTTATTCAGAACATTTTCATTGTTAATGCATCAGATTTTGCTTTTATCTGGCTTACATTCAGTGATATGATGGATATTGTTTGCATACAGAGAAGTAAGAAAGGAGCACTACAGCCAGCAGAGGAAGGATGGAGGATGGCAGGTGGATATTCACATCAGTAAACAGTTTTACATGAAAATGAGCATTCAGGTGCATCTTGTTTTGCTTCCATATCACTAAAAAGGAAGCAACTGATTGGGATTTGAAATAGCTGATAAAAAGCCAGAAAATCATTGATGATCTTAGTACTGTTCAGCAGCTGCAGCATCATGCTGCAACCTGTTGGGCAAGAGCCAGGCTACCTGCTTAATGCCTGGAGATGGAGAGCTGTGAGGAACCTACAGTCTGACAAGGTATGAGCACTGCCTGGACCACAGACAGGCCTAAGGATAAGATTCCTCTTTAAAAAGTGCAAGTTCTAATTTAATTTAAGACTAATCAGCAGTCTTCTGTGTTGCTCATTTGTTATGTTCAGACCTGAAAGCAGTCTGTGTGCCTGCTGATAGCTTTCTTGAAAAGAAACCTGTTCTTTGTCTTTGATGAATTCCAGGCTAAGCCCTGTTTGTGATGCACAGAGAAACCTGGAATGCCCAGATCTCACAATAACTCCATGTATCCCAGGCACCTGACTCCTCCTTTCTCCTGCATGCCCTGGCCATAACTTCCTGCTCTGCAACAAGCATTGTGTTCAGTTCTTGCACAGAACACATGAACATGCTCGCTTTCTCCATCAGTGTCGAGGGGCAAGAAGCCTCCCTGTGATCTGAATCCTAAACCTGCCATCTCTGCAGGCTCTTGAAGCACCAGCCCAGACAGACCTGTTCCACATCATCCTTCCTGCCTCTTGTGTTCACAGCAACACCGTTCCACCTTCTGCACAGGACACAAATGGTGGTAAGACCAATAGTGCTTGTCCCCCCACAGATGGGAGAAGAGGATGGTCACAATACTGTCAGACACTTAACAGAAGTGCTCTTTGGGTAAAGTAATGTAGTGAGAAGGCTCCTTCCTTACCTGCTTCAAACTGTATCTCTTGACTGACTCTACAGGGAGCCTAGGAAACTAAATTCCTATTTTAGGCTTGAATGCAGTCCTTCTTGCATGGATGAGCTTGACTGCAGGCTCTGCTCAGTAGGACTGCTTGGCAAAATGACTACATGACTGTGCATGGGAAGACAAGCCTATGCCTGAAGTATTTGGACTGTCTCATCCTGTAGCATGAGTTACAGCCGTCAGCAAGAACCAGCCTGAATATCACCCGTATCCCACACATGGTGTGCCTGTGTTACTGAGCTGCTCCTTGCTCAGCTGCAAGGAGGTTTTCAGGCACTAGGCTAACCCAGGTGCTGCTGTTCTCTATTTACTTTACAGACACAAGCCTGATGTTATTTCACAGGAACCCTGCACCTTCCCTCAAGAAAAATGTGTGAGGGAGACTTCACATCATTCTGCATCTGCAGCTTAAACCTCAGTGTCACTAATACAAAAAAACAAAACAAAACAAAAGTATCACAATGAAATAAAACAGATAGCTTTGAGATTTTTACATACATACACACACAGAACAGCTTGGGTGAAAATGTGATTTGAAATGACCACCTGAATTCTCAGTACCACTGGATTTTTCTTCTGGAGAGCTCCAGCACTATTACATTGGAGCAAGCAGTTAAGAAGCTGCTCAGTTACTTTGCTGGCATTAACTCATGCTTTGCTTCCCTAACCATTTTGTTTTCATTATTGTCAAATATTAGAGACGCAAAAAATAAAATAAAATGAAAAGATAGAGAATTCTAGCCTAAAAGCCATTTTCCTCTGTTACAGAAAGAGATATTCCTGAGGTCAAGGATTGTCTAAACCAATACTGCACTAATCTCAGTAGCCCCATTTGAACGATGAGTCAGTTCACATAATCCAACCACATGTCAGCTGGAAAAGAATGGTTTTGGAAACACTTTGCAGTCATCCGTGTTTTTAGAATTTAGTCACAGTAAATTACTGGATATCAGTCCATTATTGCAACCCTATCTCCTTATGAAGTAGCAGTTTTTCTTATATTTTTTCTCGCATCCAGTTGCTTTTTGAGTATTTTTATATACTCCATATTTATTTTCATCTACTATTAAAAAATATGCACTGGATTTTTTCCAGCTACAGAAGTTAAGAGGCTCAATCCAGCCACAGACCATACGACACTCCAAAGGTAGTAATAGCTGTCACAGAGCATTCATCTGCCCCACTATTTCAGAGCTCACAATGACTTATCTAGTTAAATCCTGACTTAGGAGGCCTTTGCCTCTCAAACCAACTGCATGAGCCACTCAGTGCTGGCTGCTAAAATACTATCTAAACAACAAATATCACTATGCATGCCACACAGCATGGGCCATCTGAAGAGCTGTTTTTTTGTTTGTTTGTTTGTTTTTTTTAAACAGGGATTTTCCAAGCAATATTACGTGAAATAGGAAATTAAACTAATACATGTTTTTTTGTTAATTTTTTCCTAAATAGAGAATTTTAAAGGAACATGAAACCTGTTGGAAAACAGTCAGTGTATGAGTTATTCCTTGCTGAAACTTGCCAGCAACAGAATAGATAGTGACGTGTTGTTTCAAGCAGAAGACTACCAAACTGGCACTAAATATGATGTAGGGTTTGACTAATACCAGGTGAAATTTGACACAAACATCAAAGCAGGGGGATTTTCAAAGTTATGTGGGTAATGAAAATTATGCTAGGAGTGCTTAGATTTTAGTGTGGGTATTTGTAAGACTGTGTTGCACCACAGCTGGGTTCTGGCAGCCCTGCTCATTTCCAGCTTCTGTAAATCCCAGAGATTATGAGCTACTTGGCAAAGCTACCTTCTTACCTCTCAATTGGCTGCTGTAGAAACAGATATTCCAAGTCAAATTTCATGTTGCTTAAAAGTCATCCTCTTTTTTCCTTTCGCCTAAGGTCAGCAGACTTAAAAGGCTTCAGACGACTAGAAGTGAAGGCAAGCAAAGCCCCAGGCTGAGCTATACAGCTTCAATGACTCCCACCCAGGCAGGGCCCTCAGCTCCACTGGTTTCTTTACTGACATCGTGGGGATGGCAGAGAAGGCACAGACAGTCCTCAACAATATTCATAGCTCCTTTAGAGGGAGAATAGTTGGAATTTCCAGAACAGCTGGAAACTCTCAATATTGCAGTGAATTTCTCTGGAAAAGTGAAGTGATTTTTCAAGGTACCTACTTAAAACATACAAAAGCACTTTCCTCCTTTCTCCAAGTAACAGGCATCAAAAAGTAAAGGGGACAGCTGAGGACTGGGGTTTGGCTGACTGTATTTGTGGGCTGGGGAGGCTCACTGTGTGGTTCGAGACCCTGCAATTACACTCTGCTCTTTCAGAGACTTTTCTTCCTTAAAAACCAAAACCAAACTTGTAAATATATTCAGAGACAAGAACCAAATCATTTCATATTTTAATTCTATACTTGCATTTCTATGAGTGTATGTATATTTATGCCTTTGTTAGTATTTTATCTTGCCGTCACTTAGAGATTCTGATGATGAAATTGTCATGGTTTTTTCCACAAGTATTTCTGTATGAAGCAGTGTAGTGAGATGTAGGACTTCGGGTAGAGAAAGAATATTCTGTGTTGATCTCTGAATGCATACAGATGCATTTGAAAACAGGATGAGCTTCATGGTTTTGGAATCAGATCTCCAAAGATGATAACTGCTGGGAGCTGTTAGATGAAACTGGCCCATCGCTGCTTCATGTTTTCTGTCTGCTGCTTTAAATTAACGCTTAGAAAAAAAGTGTGCATTGCAGCTCTATCTCACTAACGTTTGAGTAATGGAACATTTTTTAAGCTGGCCTACGTACAAAATTTTAAAAACAAAAGAAATCACTTGAAGATAAAGTTGTATGCGCTGAATTCCAGCTCTTCAGAAGGAGGAGTGGTGGTAAGAACATTGTCTTTTATTTAAAACAAGATCTGATACTCCCTAACACCGTGGTAACTAAAAAGACACTAACATCATCAGTAGAAACCTGAAGAGAAAGAAGTGCCTCATTCAGGGTCACAATAGCAGGGCCTCAAGACTTTAGATAACAAGCAAGTTATTTAGAGTGATAATTTCTTCTTTCAACTAGAAACATCTATGTACAATAGGAAATCATAGCATCGTAAGTGGTAGGGCCACCTTTCCTTTACAGTATGGAAAGCTTCTAACTGCCTTTTTCTGATTCCTAAGTAAATAAATATTACAGTGTCACAGTTAAGTTTTAAAACAAATATATGAATTTGTCTTTACAAAAGAAATTATTATTTTTTCTTTTTTATGAGTTGCTGTCCTCTACAGATTTGCCCTGTGAAGAATGAAAAGGGCATTGAAAACTAACACCACTTATTCTAAAACCCTACATGGTTTAGATTATTAAACAAAACCTCACTGCTTCTATCAATAAGAACAGTTCTGGAGTACAGTACAGGAAGAACATACAATTCTCATGCTTTACAGGTTGCATATCACGATGTCTCACTACTCCTCAGAAGGTACCCACATCACTTTATCTCTGAGAAAAAGACGACAATCCTACGTTTGCTACTCGGGCATCGTGCTTCTCCAGCAAGACAAAACTGCTGGCGAGCACATTGCACATGTGAGCTTCATGCACTTCAAGGAATGAAAGGTCAAAGGGTAGAAGGCAAAAGCTATTTGCCACTCAGTTCTAAATTCCCTCATAAATTATTAAGCCATCCCTTATGCATTTCCATCTTTGATAGTCTCGTGGTATGAAGCGTAAGTCAATGGATAAGCTAATTGCAATAAGCAGAAGTGGTATTTAATGCACTGGACACTTTCAATAGCAAAGTAGTTCTAATTAGTGTTTCTAACTGATGTGACAGCAGTTTACAGAGCGCCAAAATAGTTCCTCATTTGTCAAGTGGGTCTGAAGCTTATGGCAGCTTTCTGATCATCTCCCTTGCCGCAGGACCTGAAAGCACCTTCAAAAAGCTTTCTCTCATTGATCTTTAGTCAGATGCTGACTGAAAGGCACACAGCTTTGCCAGAAAGAAGATAGATAGATGCTGTACCAGTGTGAAAATGTCACTTGCTTAATGAAAAAGGGTATCTGCTCAAAACTTCTCTGTCTGCATGTATATGCACACACATGCACATACACAAAGCCCAACAAAGCAAATGAAGAGGCAGTTTTATTAAGCAGATGAATACACGTGAAGTGCATGAAGTTTGTGTAAACCTGTCACATCAGCTCATATACAGCATACAGATCTGTATACACACTATGCTTGCACAGAGACGATCACACAGCCTATGACTGAAATGCAGAGATTTTAAAAGGTGCATTAAGCTCTTGCCTCTAGACTTTTCATTGAGTATTCGGAACACAGTGCATCAGGTGAACTTCACCATTAGTTTCAAAATGTCAGAATTTACTTTCCTTGTCTATGATTTTTCTTCTAATATATTGATAGTCCAGCTATCCTGCTGTTCTCTAAGGGCTGAGGGAGTAAATGACGGTGTGTCAGATAAAGAGCAAGTATTTGCCAAATAGCGTCAAGAAAGCTCAGAAGTTTTCTATTTGTTGCACTTGTTTTATAGCCATCATTAATTAATTAGATATTGTGATTAGTTATGGGGAAAACTATGACAATTTCCCTTGCATCATAGACAACATTCAAAACAGCCCTGAAAACATACAGAAGAGTGAAAAAAGGCAGCTTCTAAAAAGTCTTTACAAATCCTCTGCAAAGCAGGTGCTTCAAAAGCCACCCTTCTGCTGAGATAGGAGCTGGGCTGGCTTTTGGCAGAGAAGAGCACAAACTTCCTGGAGCTATCAGTACATCTGAAGCAAGCACGGTACAATAGGAAGAGACCTCCCGTCTGAAGAAGCGGCCATTGCATCTGTTGGTAGTACCGACCCCCGCAAATATTCAGTAGGTTGTAAATACGTGTTTTGATGAGCTGTACTAGCACAACCATTTCAGATCAGTCGCCAAGGCAGATGCAGATAATTCTTTCCTCTTGCAGGAGACCACAGCTCGTAAAAACATGGAAGGCAATGTCACTTAGCACAGCACAGGCAATTAGGAGCATGGAAGGGACTGGGTCAGAATCTGAGTCAGGAATAATAGAGTGCGCACTAATTGGAGAAGTTTTTTATTAGTGCTTTCATGTCAAATTAGTCAGATGGCTCAGGCACTCACAGAGCAGCAGCAAAGTGTGCATGCTGCATACCTGCCCCAGCACAGAGCCATGTGCATGGCACATCCTGCTGCCTCTTTCCTCCCATCCTTTCTGGGCCCTGATTCTCATTCAGTTCCTGTCTGTGTCAGCCCAATCCACTTTCAAAGCAGGTGATGAATCTGCCTAGCTAATAAAGGTAATAAGAGGTTTTTCTTATTTTTTATTTTTTAACTAAGGCACCATTTGAAATCCATTCCTGAGTCAAATCCCAATGGCTGAAGCCTGCTAACTTTGCTGTTCTGCAATGTGAGGGAGGCAAGGCACACACAGGGCCACACTGTAGCATGACCTACCCCCAAGCTCTGCACACACCATGATAGTAAGAGATGAAACCAGCAGCACCTAGATGAGGGATACACTACAGCCAGAATGAATGTCTCCATCAATAAGCCACAAACCTGGTCTGAAACAAGTAGGCGTGGAAATAATTCTTTACCTCCATCACAACACAGGCACCTCAGAAGCAGGAGAGCTAGTAGGGGAGCCTTTGGTTACCAAGAAAGGATTTGCATTTGCCCTGGTTTGCTTTAATTTTAGACGTTTTCACATTGGCTTTCCTGAGAGGCAGAAGATAATTAGTGGCCCTTCCTTCCTTTGAAATTCTCATACTGATTCTATGAAAGATCCAGAAGGTCAAGCAGCATTGTTTAGATTAAAAACAAATTACCAGAAAACTTGCTTTCATAAAGGAAATATGCTTTCTGCTGCTGCTTCTGATGTTTGTGTCTTTAAAAAGCAGACAGACTGTGAGCGATGGAGGAGAGGCTGTTTGACAGAATCCTATTCCTGTTCGTCATTTCCCAAAGAACATCTTCATGGGACAGAAGAAGCCAAAGCACCATTGTTTCACCATGGTTTAAGCTATTATTTTGGACCGAGATCCAAATGTCATAGAGTGACAAACAAGAAAGCCCTGCCTTACACGAAGTTACATTTTCTATTATTTAAAAAGTTATCTTCCTGTTAATTGTCTCAGACCTCCTCTATTTCACCGTCATCTTCCCAGTCCCCTCCTATGTCTTGTTTTCCCTGTATTTCAGGAATCTGTTATTTTACCATTTGATCCACTTAATGACTTTTTCTTCTGATACTATTGTATGTTGTCCCAGTGAGCCTCCCTGCTCTTCTATCAGCTGAGGCCCTGTATCTTCACACTAATTTCTCACTAAACAATAGCTCTCCAATTTCTTTCGTAGTTCTAGATCTGTTGTGAATATTAATAGCTTCTTTCAAGTTCTACATTTGTGAGAGAGAACGCGCTAGCATTTGATCTCTAGCTTTTCTTGAATACACTTGTACTTCTGCAATGGGGGCTTGGATATCTTTTATGTTTTCCTACCAGATCCCTTGTTTCATTTCTATCTTTCCATTTTATTGCAGAGCTAGACGCTGTGGTGGACCTTTAAGCATTTTTCCTTATTAAGCAAGCCTCCTCACGCCAACACAGTCTGTGGTGATTTCTGCCCTCATTGTGGACTATTTCTGTATACTCCCTAAAGGCATCAAGCCATTCAGGTAGTAGCATGTAATTTGTTTTGTACTGTGGAATTCCTGCCATGCCTATATGTATTTAGACCACAGGCAAACCAATAAAGTTGTCATAGAAACAAAGCATTTCATGAATAAATCAATTCATAATAAAGTTGTAAACTTTGAAGAACCTGCTGTGCTTCAACAACACATCTATTATATATACACACTAATCACGTTTGTAATGAGCAATGTACATACACTACACGTGTCCATTTGTTTTGTCCTGTTGAGCATCTTATAAATATGCTTTAACACTTTCCTGTGTTGTGCATGTCTCCACAGTATGGAAGGATAGAATTGGAAGCTTGCATAATAACATAGCAGCAGGAATTTTTCTATTTCTTTTTTGATGTGTGAGGTGGAGGTTCAGTAAACTCTGAAAGCCTTTCTTTTTTTTTTAACAAGGCAGTGAGGATTGAAAGTATCAGTGCAGTAATTCTTTTTCTTGTCATAGACATCTTAGTAGGACTTCATCCACTGTTCATGTAATTAGAAAAAAAAGCCCAGAGACAATGGGAGCCTGATAAAAAGCAGCCCAACCCTGGTGGCCCTCAAGGCCAGGTTGGATG
>VXAB01012434.1:12621-28291 GCA_013399175.1 Odontophorus gujanensis
TTTTCCCCTTCTCAAAAGTGAGGGTTATGTTTCCTCTTTTCCAGTCAGTGGGTGCTTCACCGGACTGCCATGACCTTTCTAATACAATGGATAGCTGCTTGGCAGCTTCATTTTCTGTTTCCTTCAGAACCCGTGGATAGATCCCATTGGGTCCCATGGACTTGTCACCTTTGGGTTCTTTACATGGTCTTGAACCTGATCTTCGCTTACATCAGGCAAATCTACGTTCTCCAATTTCTTACCTTTGCTTTCTCCATCTAGGGCAGTGTGGCTAAGATGCCTTGCTGGTGAGGACTGAGGAAGGAAAGTCATTGCACACCTCAGCTTTCCCTGTATCCCTCGTGACCAGGTCTTCAGTTTCTTACTGGAGAGAGCCCCTGTCTTCCCTGACCTTCTTTTTATCACTGATATGCCTGTAGAATTTCTTCTTGTTGCCCTTTATGTCCCTGGCTAGTCTGAATTCTGTGTCTGGGTTTTACCTTTCCTAATCTGATCCCTGGCCGCTTGGACAACAACTTTGTTGTCCTCCCAGGTAACCCGTTCCTGCTTCCACTCCATGTAGAATTTCTTTTTGGGCTTAAGTCCAGGAGCAACTTGTTGATCCACAGAGACCTCCTGGCATTCTTGCCTGCCTGCCTGCCTTTTTCTCGGCCTGTGCTGTTTCTGGGCTTGGAGAATACAGACCGGCTTTCTTGGGCCCCTCTTCTCTCCAGGGCTTTCTCCCGTGTCTCCCTACCAGGCAGTTCTCTGAAGAGTTCAGAGTCTGCTGTCTTGAAGTCCAGAGTGCCAAGCTTGCTGCACACCCTCTTTGACACCCTGAGGATTTTGTACTCCACCATTTTTTGGTCACTGCAGCCAAGGCTGCTCTTAAGCTTCAAATTACTCAGCAGCACCTCTTTGTTGGTGAGGACAGGGTCCTGCATAGGATTTTTCCTCGTGGGTTCCTGTACTGCTTGGAAGAGGAGGTTATCATCAGCATGTTCCAGGAACCTCTTAGATTGCTGGTGCACCGGTGTGTTGTGTCCCTCCAACAGGTATCAAGGTGGCTGAATTCCCCCACGAGGACCGTGTTTTGTGAATGTGAAACTGGTCCTATCTGTTTATGGAGGGCCTCATCCACTTAGTCTTCCTGATCACATGGCCTTTAGCAGAGTCCCCAGCAGGATGTCTCCTTCCTTTGCCTTCCCTTTAACCTTAGCCATAAGCACTCTGTCCTCTCCTCATCTGTCCCTGGCTGGAGCTCCATGGACCTCCAGGTGGTCACTGATGTAGAGGGTAACATCTGTTGCCATTGCCCTTTTTCCCCTACCTGTCTTTCCTGAAGAGTTTATACCCGTCTGTTCCCTTTATTTCGGTCATGAGAATCATCCTACCACATCTCAGTGATGCTAGTGAAATCTTAGGCTGCAAGTCTTCCAGCTTGTTCCCTGTGTTCCATGCAGTGGTGTTCATGCACTTAAGTTGAGCTTTTGTTGAGACTGACTTTCCTGAAAGTTAAGAGTTCTTTTATCCTGTAACTTAGGTCCTCTTTTACTAGCCCTGTAGGTACCTATGTGCTTCAAGTCTTTGCTTGTTCCCAAACTATGTGCATTTATGTACCAGCAGTTTAACTTGGTCCTACCCTTTTAAGAGACTTCCTCACTGCTTGCATTTCTATGCTAGATTATTGTGGACACAGATTTGGAGTTCTTAAGAGAAATAAAAATGTGTTGTTCTCATCAGGGTTGGTAAAGAAGTAAGGTAGCTTGTGAATGCTTCCAAGCACGTATAGGTCTTCAGAACCTGTTCTGTGGTCACAGGCACTTTGATTAATACAGATTTTTGGAATGTGATAGTGCTTAATTCTTTCTTTTTTTTATAGTATGTGCAATGAGTTCTCTCAGATTTTCCAACTGTGTCAGTTCGTGATGGTAAGTGTTTGTATTTTTTTCTAACCTTTTCCACACCACCCCCAGCCACTCATGCCTGGTAATATTGTATGCACTGTTATGTCTTTACAGGAAAACTCCCAAAATGCTCCTTTAGTTCATGCCACTTTGGAAACTTTGCTACGATTTCTGAACTGGATTCCTCTGGGATATATATTTGAGACTAAGTTAATCAGCACACTAATATACAAGGTGTGTATGTAATTACTGATCGTTTTTTAGTATAAAAGTTGCAAAAAGCATGGTATATAACACCTGAGTAAAATGCTTTCTTTTCTTTTCTCAATAGTTCTTAAATGTTCCCATGTTTCGGAACGTCTCTTTAAAGTGCCTCACAGAGATTGCAGGTGTCAGTGTAAGCCAGTATGAAGAACAATTTGTAACCCTTTTTACCTTGACCATGATGCAGTTAAAACAGGTAATGTTTTAGCAAATGTTTTGTTTTTTTTTTCCCATTATTATTTTTAACAATCTAGTTCAATTTGCAAAGCTCTTAAAAAATTGTATGTTTCATTATGTTGTTTTTGTGTGTTTATTTATGGCTTGATCAGAAGACATAAATTTTAAAGTATGAGGAACAGCTGTATTTCTGCAGGATTTATTTATTTTGTTTAATTCATGATTCGTTTTTTGCTCTCAGGTTGTCTGAGAAAAATGGTGGCAGGTAGATACTACTGTGTCCTCAGGTAGATGCTATGTCCTCAGCACACGTTATTTAAGTGTATTGAAATGCCAGAAGTTTGTATACTTTTTATTGTGAGGGCAGGAAGGGTAACTTGTAGATGTATTTTCACATTTGTCCATTTCAGTGTGGGAGGACTCATACCAAAGCTGTTTTTTTTAATAGCACTTGCGAACAATTAGATTGATTCTGTTTTTGTATCTATTTTTTTCTGCTGTGTACAGTACAGGTTTTGTCTGTCTTTGAGGTCTTTTCAGAAAGGCGTACTTCTTTTCTGCCCTCATCCTCCTCCCTCATGGGCTTCAAGAGGAGCTATAGAATTTTTTTATCTAGAATTAAATCTAAAAGTTTACTTCTTGCACCTGAATTATTTTGTTTTAGAAACGTGACTGTTTCCTCTTTTTTTTCTTTGTTCTTTTTATTTATTGTTTCATTTATTGGTGGACAACAGGCTGAGAGACTGGGGGCTTAGCAGCCTTGAGAAAAGAAGACTTGGAGGGAATCTTACTAATGTTTATAAATACCTTAAGTGTGGGAGACTAAGGGACATGGCCAGCCTCTTTTCAGTGGTCTGTAGGGACCAGGACAGGGGGACGTGGCTGGAAAGCTACGGCATAGGAAGTTCTGCACCAGTATGCAAAATAACTTCTTCAAAGTGAAAGTGACAGAGCAGTGGAATGGGCTACCTGGAGTGGTTGTGAAGTCTCCTTCTCTGGAGATATCCAAAGACCTGTCTGTATGCCTACCTGTGTAACCTACTCCCTAGAGGGCCTGCTTTGCACGGGGGGTCCAACCCTACAATTCTGTGATTCTGCACATGGTGCTCTTAGACTTGAATGCAAACACGTTCAGCCTAAGCTTTTACTTAAAATAAGAGTTGAATTCTTAATTGAGTAATTAGCGTGTTTTGCAACTCACAGTTTGTTTTTTTTTTTTTTAGCATAACTGTGGCATCTGAATTTGAAGCCAGCTTACATTTATTTGACCTTTCTTAGAGAGTTAGAGAACAATGAAAACCAGAGTGCTGGCAGCAGCAAAGGTGATAAATTTTCTCACCGTTCTTTAGCTTAACAGTATCGACACTGGACAACACTGACATTGTTTCAGTTGTATAACAATAAAATTTGAAAGTTGGTGTACTTCTTAAGAAGGTACCCCAGAGATATTTGGTAGATTACTGAAAAATAGTAGCATTTTTTCTAGGTAGTCTTTGCTAATTTATAAATATTGTAAGTGAGATCTTTCCTATTATTTTAAAATTATGACTGCCACGTTATGGGGTACAGGAAACAAACGTATTTTTGGAACAGTTTGCTTGATATCAGTTGAAAGTATCTTGGAATAGATGCTTCCCTTATCTTTGCTGTTAAAAGAGGTAGGCAAATGTAGGTTCATCAGGACTTCACTGTCTGTTTACTCTTTCACTGTACTGTCCATGTTGGAGACAAGCATCAAGCAGGAGTGGGAGGACTTTGGAGGAAGGCCCTGGTGAAAGGGAGTGCTGTGAAAGCTACTAGAAAGACTTCATTTTCAAAGGAAAAAGAAAAGCAAAATGATGGGTGGTATGCAGTAGTTCTGCTTACATGTGAAATAGGACGTTGATTTTTGTCTGTCTTCATTTTGTTAGATGCTTCCGTTAAATACCAATATCCGACTTGCCTACTCAAATGGAAAAGATGATGAACAGAACTTCATTCAGAATCTCAGTTTGTTTCTCTGCACATTTCTCAAGGAACATGGTCAACTTATAGAAAAAAGATTAAATCTGAGGGAAACATTAATGGAGGTAAGTTGCATAGTTTGTCCAGTTCAAAAGTAGTGGTTTCTCATACTCAAATCATGTGATACTAATATGACCTCTAGATTCTTGTGCTTATGCTGGTTAGAAGAATTTTTTTCCCCTATAATCAGTGAACTACATGAATACAAGAAACCTTTCAGATTTTTCCAGGTGTGCTTTAATAGCAGTTTATTTTCACTGATGCTATCCTAAAAGAACCTGTGTAAAACATGTGTTTTTTTCCTCTCTCTTCTTACTTGTCTTTCTTTTAAAGTGTAAATACAGCTTTAAAATGCAAAGAATTGCTGTGTCATCTTTTTTCCATGGGTACCAAAACTCAGTATTTTGGTTTAACTCAGACATACAGGCAGTTGCTGTTGTGACTTGTGTCAGTTTGTTGTGTGAAACAATGTACTTTGTTTTTATTCAACATCCAAGCTTTCTTTCTAGGGTACAGCGCATGCCATTCTCCAGCTTTTCTGCCCTGGTGTAGCTTCTTGCCTAAATTGACATTTCCCAAATTTTGACTGAAATGATGAGAATATTGTTCTTGTGGTCTGTGTTTAGGTTCAGTGTCATAAACCTGGCCTTTAATACTGGAGCTCTAGAAAGTGCTACTTAATAGGCATGCTTTATATAGTGTTAAGGGTCTTGGTGGGGGACCTGCGTTCCACTTGGTGACATTTCTCTCCCACCCCTGAGCTCCCGTGTGATTAAACTGTCTCTATAGACCCTTGTAGCAGTCTTTGTGGTGTCTCAGAGTTGAGCCATCTGCAGGTGTGGAGGCCATAGGTTGGGGAACTAAAAATTCTGAGACAGACTCAAAAAAAACCCCAAAACAAACAAACAAACAAAAAAAACCCAAAACCATAGTATAAACCTGGAGACCAGTTTTCATTGGTTGGGTCCATCTTGTAGGTACAGTACTTAAGGTATCCGAATTCTAATTTTGTTCCATCTGATGGTTGCAACACATTTCTTCTCCAGGTAGCCCTTTACAAAAATATATATATATATACATGTTTGCAAATAGCAAATTATAACTCGTTTAGGAAATAGATTAAATGATTGTTTCTTGCTCTATTTAAAAAACAACCGAACAGAAAGCAAGAAAAAAGCTTTTATGAGTAATTTCTTACTTCAGAATTAGTGAACTTCTGCAAAATAATAGTCAATCAAGGAAGAGCTCGTTTCAACTTACGTTGAAATATTATTAAGAGTATGAAGTTGAATGTCCTGTGTATATGCATATGCATGTTGGAGCACCGTCTTTAAATCTTGCCTCCTGTCTTGTCCAGCAGACAAGAGTATTACATTAAGCTAGTTAAAATCGATATCTTTAAATGGACATCTGCAAAACTCAATTCTGAATGATTTATGATGTTGAAATGTTCCACAAAATTTTTAGAGTGACTTAAAATTCCTGCAAGTTTCTGTTGTAACTTACAGTATAACAGATCACAGTGCGGGGAAAAAAGCCTTCTATGAAGTAGCTGTGTGGTTCTAATCTGGTTATTCCTACACTGGATGTAGCTGATCTGGAATTGTTTTGTGGATTCATTGGAGTATTCTAGACTAGTGAAAGAAACTAGATAAGTTATTTAAAGTGAAACTGGTGACAAAAATGGATGTGTGTAGGAATAATGTTAAAATGGTTTTGAATCCCTCTTTCAGGGAGGGATCTTAGCTAGGGATGTTGAATCAGACTTCTGCCTGAAATGCTTTGAATTGCTTAGTGTCTTAGCTATTAAAACAAAGTCTGTTTTAATTGCTCCTTTCTGTTTGGTTCACTGGTAGGCTCAGAACTGTGCTTTTTTCAGTCTACATGGTGGCTGTTTAGTTGGTAAGGGTGAAAATGTTCTAGTAGATCTCTTAACACTGAATGCAGATAAGCAGTGTGGTTTTTGAAGGTTTTCTTCCAGATTCCCAGAGCGTTTGGAAAGCAGAGTAGCAGTAAGTATTGAGAAAAGCAGTCCTTAAAATGAGCATTTATGGTTTTTTTTTAAGGATCTAAAAGAAAACGTCTTGTAGAAGCTCAGAGGGTGGGTGAAATTCTGATAATACAGAAAGGGACGAATTTGTCTATTGCATGTCTTTTTTTAGCCTAGTCTACTTAAGAATTGATGCTCACTTTCAAAATAACATCAGCTGACATGGTGCTGTGCATTGTTTAGTTGCTTCATTGGTCGTAACTTTGACTAGTAAGTAAATGTCACTGCAGTGTTACTGTACCTCACTACTAAATTTTACTCTTAATTCACCATTTTATCGGTATTAGGATAACAAAACTTGAAGTGATATGGTTTTAATCTACTTCTGTGTTCAAAAATAATTAGTAAATGGATGATTGAAACACTTTTCCAGGCTCTTCATTATATGTTACTGGTATCAGAAGTAGAAGAAACTGAAATTTTCAAGATTTGTCTTGAATATTGGAATCATTTAGCTGCTGAGCTGTACAGGGAAAGTCCATTCTCAACATCTGCTTCTCCATTGCTTTCTGGAAGTCAACACTTCGATGTTCCTCCAAGGAGACAACTTTATTTGCCTGTATTATCCAAGGTAATCCATGCTTAAGTAAAAATACTGTGCAAGTTTAGACACTGTTCCTAAATTCAGAGGCTTCTCTGTGTAAAGGATGACTTCAGAAAACTTCCCTTGCTTTGGGTAATTGTTGGTTGATTCAGCTGTAGTTATTTGTTGTGCTGAAATTGTGAAACAGAGTAGATGATAGTATCACCAGTAGATGATAGTATCAAAAAAGCATGCTATTAATAGTCCTGAATATAAGAATAAGATCAGAGAATATATATCAGTATGATTTATTTAAACACACTAAACCTATTTTCTTCCAGGTTAGCTCAGAAGCTTCATTTTTACTTTGTAGTAGAATTGCTATATAGGATTTGTGTAGTAGATCTGCTACATCTTGGTAACAGTTTCTGTAAATAATGGTTTCCAGTGTGGATCTTACTGGGGTTCAGGCAAATGTGGCTAACTTCTGTTTAGAGAAGAAGGGTAACTTGATTCTTTTATTTGATTACTTAGTCTGGAGGAGTTGTGTTTTTTAAGTCTTTTTCCTGAGTAGAAAACAAGACAATTTACCATAGTAGTAAGGATATTGTTAGTGAATCAGTTGTATAAGAGCTACAGTGAAAATTAAAGCGACAGGTGTTTGAGGAAAAAACGTGCTTGTATTTAAAAGATCTTTAATACATACATCTTCTGAAGCTCTAGAAGGTGTGATACTTTTTTATTTAACAACTCCTATTCTTGTAGAGATGGAAATTAGCTTGACTCTTAGTGAGTTTTTAGTTAGTATGTCCCTTCCAAATTTTTCCTTCCCATTTGCTTGTATATGAGATGACCTGAGGAAGTGCAGGACACAATACCTTTATTTTCATGTTACGGTGCAATTGAGTTGAGACTTTCCTTTGTAACATGCAGGTTCGATTGCTCATGGTTAGCCGTATGGCTAAACCTGAAGAAGTGCTAGTGGTGGAAAATGATCAAGGGGAAGTAGTACGAGAATTCATGAAGGATACAGATTCCATAAACTTATATAAAAATATGAGAGAAACATTGGGTAAGTGGCTAGAATTGTTGTTCTGTAGGTCTGTGTGACTGCACCAGTAGCATGCATGTAGCAGAATTATATGGGGGGCAGGGAGAAGGTAAATTTGAAAGTCATCGTATATCTCAGCTATAGGGTCAGTTCATTAGACTTCAGTGATAAAACATTTTTCTTTTAAATGCAAACACTGGGAGGGAACACTGGGTGTTTGTTAATAGCTTTATGAATGTAAAACACATTTTTTATTCTCACTGCTGTACTTGTGAATTACAGTTAACAGTAAATTTATTCTGATATATTTCTAATATTAAGACATCTCCTTACTGTACTGAAGCTACTTCAGCTTATTCTCAGCCTTAGTAATGTTTCCAGATACAGGTGTATGGAGTGACTTAGTAGAAGTGGCACTGTAAAAATCCATTGCTAAATCTGACCCTTATGCTACTTTCAGTTTGTTGAGATTTTGAATTCTACTTAGCATTAGCGGGCCCATTATTTTTTAGGGGCTGATGGAATTGAGTTGTTAAAACTGAAACTTTTGACCTGGTTTAGTTCAGGAGTACCATCTCCATTATAATGATGGCTTACTAAAACCAACAGAGGTAATGACAGTGAAATAATGAAAAGTGGAAAATTAGGCTTGTTAAGTGCAGTATAATGTCCCTCAGAGCTAGCCAGTTTCATATTTCTGATAGCTCATGAATATGTGCACATCTTATTAATAATTTAACTTAGTAACTTTACTGATTTGTCTGATACACAAGATCATTCTCATGTCATAGAATTGTAGCAGATCTGGGTAAATCTTTAGCTTGCTCTGTCACAAGTTCACAAAAGAACCATTGCATTTGGCGTTCTGATTTTATCTTTTTCTTAGAAGAATTCAACTCACTAGAGATGTGATCCAGTTTGTTGCTTAAAAAATATGCCTGCTTACTGTTACTGTTAATTGTCTTCCAGTGCATCTTACACATATGGACTATGCAGACACAGAACGAATAATGACTGAAAAGCTTCACAATCAAGTGAATGGGACAGAATGGTCATGGAAAAATTTGAATACACTCTGTTGGGCAATAGGTTCCATCAGTGGAGCGATGCATGAAGAAGATGAAAAAAGATTCCTTGTAACAGTAATTAAGGTATCATGGTACAAGACTAACAGTTTTGTCGTGCTTTGTAGTTTATGCTCAAGAAACTGAGCTTAAAAAGATACTGCTCTGTGTTCTTCAGTAAGCTGCTCTGTATAGGAAACAAGTTGATGAGAATAATTTGGCTTATGATGAAATATTTTGCTTTAGGAATGCCACAGATACAGGGAGGAAGCACTAATAAAGTAAGAGTAACCTTAATGAAGCAAAGTTATGTGCGTTGTTCTTATACAATTCTCTTCTGCCACTTAATTTTTAGTGTGTGTGTGGAAAGAGCATGGGAATAAAATGTTGCCTACAGAAGTGCAATGTGGCACTGTTATGTCATAGAAATCCTGCAGAGAGGATTTAGTGTCCCCTACTTGCGATATAATACCTATATGTTTATCAGTATCAACTAGTTGGTCACTACTCAACACTTAGGATTGCTGTAGTCTGTCCTGCATAAATTATTAGTTACATCAGAATCACATGACAGATAATGCAGTGTCCTTGGTTTGGCTGAAACTTAAGTAACTGTCCTGATCCTAAACTAGGGTAGTTGGTTTGTTTTGACTTTTTAATTATTTTGGCTTTGAGCTTGATAATAACTACTTTCCTGTATTGTTATTGCAGCTTATTTTAGCCTTTATACTGCTTGTCTAGTCTATGAACTTGAGAGGAAACTAATAATATGTTATATTGTAGGATCTCCTAGGACTCTGTGAACAAAAAAGAGGAAAAGACAATAAAGCCATTATTGCATCAAATATAATGTACATAGTAGGCCAATACCCACGTTTTTTGAGAGCTCACTGGAAGTTTTTGAAGACAGTAGTCAACAAGTTATTTGAGTTTATGCATGGTAACTATCTCTTTCCCTTGCTGTTTCTTAATGAAAAACATTTATGCTCAGTATATATGCGTGTCTGGGGCAAAATACAAAGCAGTAACTGATGTGATTTAATTTAGAAACCCATGATGGAGTCCAGGATATGGCTTGTGATACCTTCATAAAAATAGCACAGAAGTGCCGCCGACATTTTGTTCAGGTTCAAGTGGGAGAAGTAATGCCTTTCATTGATGAAATCTTGAACAATATTAATACGATCATCTGTGACCTTCAGCCACAACAGGTACATTTAATTCAGGAGTGTGAGTAAATCTGTGAAGGGCAGTCAGTGTTGTGTCATATCAAAAATTAATTGGTAGTAGTCTTTAAGATGTGAATTGTATTTCTTAGTCATGGTGAGTGTTAGAGTGTTACATTACAGATGGCACGGTCAGATTAATTCCCCTTCAAAGAATTCTAATAAATATCTTAATAATGTAAAGAGTGCTGAGTTGAAATTATTTATTTCTAGAATGCTTTTAAATTAGATGGTAAATGTAAATTTGGGGTCTTGATTGGCGAAGGAGAATATTCTACTGTGGTAGTGTACTCATGGGTCTTGCATGTGCAGGGGCAAGAGAGTACTTGCAGGGTGGATGTGCTCTGATGGAGTGTAGTGCACGCACGACATAGGCTGATGATGCATTGCAGTAACATGGGAATGTTGGGCAGAGGAGGTAATGAGTTCCAACTTCTGTTTTTCCTGCACTTGAGTTAGCCCAAAGTTCCGTAAAAGAAATAAATGGAGCTATTGTAAGAGAAAGCACATGCCTGAGATTGCTTACTTCAGGATATGGTGGTAAAACAAAGGAAGTCTCTGGGATGCACATAGTAGCATTGGAGGGGAGTGGAGGCTTGCTTTAAATGTGGCGTAAGTAAGGAAAGAATGGAGAAAGATCTTGTAAACTCAGGTGGGAAGTAGGTAGTCAGTCACTGGAAACCCACTGTTAGCTTTTACTACCTGCTAGTTTTGAACATTGTAAATTTTTGATTAGTCTTCCTTAACCTTTCTGTTTGACTTCCTGTTTTGCAATCAGGTGCATACGTTCTATGAAGCAGTAGGATACATGATTGGGGCACAAACAGACCAGACTGTCCAGGAGCATCTGATAGAAAAATACATGTTGCTCCCTAATCAAGTATGGGACAGCATAATTCAACAGGCAACAAAAGTAAGACCATAAATTTTAAGTGTATTCAGTTAAAATAAAACTGCTGAATGTTTGTTGTTATTACTTTTTTTTCTTTTTACCCCTGGAATTAGGTGAACTTAGCTGTGCTGAACTTTTATAAAGCAATGGCTGATCTGTCAGTAGAAATGTTGAAGGAGACCTAAACAATTGAGATTGGTTTAATTCCAGTTTAAAGAACTTTACAGAACATGCTTTAACACAGTGTGTAAGATAAATACTTGAAAGTGACCATTTTTGTGTTAGAAGATAAATGGTGTTTTTATTGACTAAATGAAGTTAACTCAGTTCTTCTCAACAGAATGTTGATATTCTGAAGGATCCTGAGACCGTTAAGCAGCTTGGTAGCATTCTGAAAACCAATGTAAGAGCATGTAAAGCAGTTGGCCACCCCTTTGTAATTCAGCTTGGAAGAATTTATTTAGATATGCTGAATGTGTACAAGTGCCTAAGTGAAAATATTTCTGCAGCCATTCAGGCTAATGGTAAGAAATTCCACGTCCTTCCTAACAACGGGATTGACAGTGCACATAATCAGGTTTTGAATTTGCTGGGCTTATCTTATTGTGTGTCTGTTGTTGGTGGTGTTTTTTGTTGTTTCTTTGTGTGTGTGTTTGGGCAAGAGAATGACTGAAAATGTGCTTGCTTAGGTTATTAGTTTTGTTAACCAGATGTTTTATTCAAAGAAGCTCTGATTCTGGAAGGAGGAAAGCTCCTAAGTGTGCGTTTAGGAAAGATACAAGAGGCTGCTGACTAATAGCAGTCTTATGGAGACAAAACTGTAGTGTGCATTCTTCTGACTTACTCTTTTTGAGTAAGAAATGACCTTAGTATGTTGGCAGAGTTTTGGTTTGGTGATACTCTATTACAGCTTTTTTACAGAAGTGTAACTTCAGTGAAGGTGCCTCAAATTTGTCATAAACTAGACTGGTAATCACTGAGAAGAAGTTAGAAGCTACCCAATTTACCTAACCACTTTATCCTGGAAAAATTTGGGTCTATGATACCTAAGTAGAATGTGCTGCGGTAGCATTCGTTGACAAATGAAGTGACTTGGTTATTGGGTCTGTGTTATGACAGATCTTCTTACCCATGCAAATAATACACCTTGAAATAACTTCTCAGAATTTAATACTTTCTTTTGATTCTGCAGCTCTAATTGCCAGAACTTATTGAAAACAAAAATAAAATGCAACAACAATGAAAATAGGAAGCAGTTGCTAGGACTTCTAGTCCTGACATTTTACTAGAGCAAGAGCTACTGTGATTGCACTTGCCTCAGAGTATGTTCTCACAACTGGTTATCTCTAATGCCAGCAGAAGCAATTCTACCCTTGTTTCCCTGGCTGCAGTCTTCTAAGGTTTTCATTGGATATACTGTTATGATTGTGTGGCTGTGCACTCAATTAGAGGAAGTTCTACTGATGAGACTTACATTGACTTGGATGTGAGAAAATGAAGGCTCCTTGTAGTAAAGACAAGTTGGAATGATTAGGTTTGTGACAAAATCAGGAGGTTGCTTTAGAACACTGCGTAGGTTGGTGTCTTCTCATCACTTAGTGAGAACCAGAGGTAAGCATGATCCTGATAGTTAAATGAACATGCACAATTCCCTTACTTGAAAAATAAGTTGCAGCATTGTTCTTGAGTCGTGCTGGTGGAGCGTACTGTCAGTAGTAGCACTATAATACTAAATTGCAACTTGGATATATGGAGCTGAAATAATGGGAGATGGGTTTTATCTGCATAAAATGAATGAGAGGTCTTCATTCTTTGTCATTTGGGGATAGAAATGAAACATTCTAAATTTTATGAAACGAATTTAGGGGAATCTGTTGTTGACATGTTCTTAACCCAGATTAAGTGAAGCTTTGCAACTTTTCAGGTGAAATGGTAACAAAGCAGCCCTTGATTAGAAGTATGAGGACTGTAAAAAGGGAAACTTTAAAACTGATTTCTGGCTGGGTGAGCAGGTCCAATGATCCTCAGATGGTAAGTAAATATTTCATACAAAAACAGTTCATAGGACAAATTCAGGAGGAACTCTGCTCTTTTGCTGAAGTGCAGCTAACACTGTTCTGTTCATAGGAACTAGTTTCAGAACTGCAATATCTGCAGGAAGGGTGATAAGCTGTGATCATACAGGGGTAGGCCTGAGCTATGTTTTGATTGTTTCAGGTAGTTTCAGCTGAGAGCAGTCCTAAGGGGAAGCAAGAAGGTGTAAGAGAGCCCTCAGGCAACCACTGCTGGATGAATACAGCGTGTGGGAAGTATATGGATGTGTAACGTTATTTTTAGCTTCTTTCAGAACTACTTTGTAATTGTGTGAGACTTTGTTCAGTGACTGTACTGCTATAACCATGTCTTGCTCTTTTATTTAGGTTGCTGAAAACTTTGTTCCTCCCTTGTTGGATGCAGTTCTCATTGACTACCAGAGAAATGTTCCAGCTGCTAGAGAACCTGAAGTACTCAGTACTATGGCTATCATTGTTAACAAGCTGGGTGGACATATAACTGCTGAAATACCTCAGATATTTGATGCTGTTTTTGAGTGCACGTTAAACATGATCAATAAGGTATTTATGTGTAAATTTTGGATAATGGAAAAAAACACAGAAGGGATTTTATATTGAGTACTCGTCTATGGGTATTACGAGAAAGGAGGCAAGGCATGTTAGGCTATGTAGTTGACATAGCATTATTCTGTTTTATATAAATTAAGTTGAGGTTCATGAATTCTGACTGTCCAGGTGAATGTCTTAATCTCACTGACTTAATTTCTTGATACAGTTCTGAAATCAAATTATTAGTTGTTTTTCTGTTCCAGGACCTTGGAATGTCATGGTTCTGGAAGCTGAAGTATACTTTAAGTACACTTCAGTGTAGGGCGAACGACTAGAATTCATATCTACTTCGAGTATAAGTATCGATTAGTTCTTCAAATATTTCTTGGCTGATTTCCATAGCTGATAGAGTTTGTTACGGTTTGCAGTAGGTACTTGTGTAATAGATTAGTGCCATTTTGCAGTAGCGTGAATCAGAAATTGTGTCCCTGTAGTGGCTGAGTGCTTAATTGCTGAGGCCATCCGTCTTGTGCCTGTGGAGCAAGCTGTAATTGATGTTGTGTACTGACAAGATGTGGTTCACCCTGTTGATACTGTGTAAGTTCAGAAAATGGTTTTATCAAGCTTTGGTGGTGAAAGTAAGGGGGAGAAATTTTGCTGTGAATCTGGGAACTGTATACTTCCTGTTTTTAGATTTCTTTAAACCTGAGATCTAAATGCTATTCTGTATTGGATATTGACTCGCTCTTAGCAGGTGATATTATGATAGATCTTTGAGCTATTCAGAAAGCTTGACTGACTGACTGACGTTTTTTTCCCCCCCCCCTCTTTCCCTCTACCCCCCTGCTCTCAGGACTTTGAAGAATATCCTGAACATAGAACAAACTTTTTCTTGCTACTCCAGGCTGTAAATTCTCATTGCTTCCCAGCATTTCTGGCCATTCCACCTGCACAGTTCAAACTTGTTTTGGATTCTATTATTTGGGCTTTCAAACATACAATGAGGAATGTTGCAGATACAGGTAAAAGGAAGTTTTAAGTGCTAAGTATGTAGACTGTTGCTTTCCTGCATCTTTAGTCAAACATAGTGTTCCAGTCACACCTGTTGTATATTGTATTTGCTACAGACAAGCAGTATTTTCCTGTCTCAATTTCAAGTTGACAGCCAGATATCCATTAATGTAATGTTGGATGCTATTTCACTCACTGGAGAGGGCATTGTTACAGTTTCTGCATGCTTTCTGTCTTCAGTGTGAGGTTTTTTCTGAAATGGCTGAGCTGATGCAACAGCTCATTGTTCCTGAAACTGGTATTCTGCTTTAGTTTTCATTGTGCTCCCTGCAGTGTTTGACATCTTGCCTCACTAAGACAGTTTCTGAGTTCTTAGTGAAAAAGACAGCAGATATATGNGTTTCTGAGTTCTTAGTGAAAAAGACAGCAGATATATGAATGCTTGGTGAGTGAATTCAGTCTGGGAGCTGGCTATGACATAAAGAAATGGAAATACCTTAGACTAGAGGAGAACAGCTTTTTTTTAACAACAGCAAGTTGAACTTCATCTTAGGTTTCATTGAGAAGCTGTTTCTGTCACACTTGAGTAATTAAATGTCCTCCAGGACGGGAGTTGCTGAGGAAGGCTAGGAATAGCTACATAAGTGTTATAAATTGTAAGAGCTCTCAACCACTGGATAAAAATGATTGCTGTGAAACCACCTCGGTCTTAGCCAGTTGTTTGTTTGGAAGGGATAAGATACCTTTTGAGTTGCATTTCAGCTGGTAAAGTAACTGTGTTTGTGTAATTTTTCCCTTCTTAAATTAAATAGTACATCTTTTCATAGAGTTTCTTTGGTTTGTACCAGTGAAGTTGTGTGGTTGGTTCTTCATGGTTCTGCCTTCCAGTGAAAACGGAGTTGGTGCTCTGTACAAATGT
>VXAB01012435.1:0-13764 GCA_013399175.1 Odontophorus gujanensis
ATATAATAATATATAATTAATTTTTATTTTAAGATGTTTGTATTTTCTGAGGAAAAAGAGCTGAGAAAGGAAAGCCATCTATGCCTGAAGTATAATTCCCAAATCCCCTATCAGTCATTCTCTGTCTTTTCTAGTTTCAAAAAAATTAGCACCAATATATTGTTGGTCCAGAGCAACTATCAGTGTCAGGACTGGCATGAGGCATGAACAGGACTCTATTGCATCCCCAGGTAGCAAAGGTGTGCACTTTTCTCACTGGAAATATTCCAGACTTTGCTTGACAGTATCTAGGATAACTTAACCTAAGTCTCTCTTTCCAACAGTGGTTTGGAGCAGGTGATCTCCAGAGGGTCCTTCTGACCCAGACTTCACAGTGACTCCATAAGGCAGCCACAGCACACAGGGAGGGGAGAAGGGTGAGCTCGGACTGATACGTGCAGAGCCAGGACAGACTCAGGTCACAAATCAACAAGGAGCTGTGTGTCATTAAACATCTATAGAACAGCTCAACTCATCAAACACAACTAACACAAGCAGAGTCTAGCATCAATGAGACGTCCTCAAAACTGCTAAGCTTACTTATAGCCAAAAGATAATATATTACAGTAGTGCTGTCATATCCATTAATTGCCAAATGTAGTTGCTCCTGAAAGTTCAGAAATGTCTGGCTATTTAGAGCACAGGAAAATGTTGCCAAGTCTCTTAAATAACACAGCAGCTGATACACTCAACACGTAAAGCAAAGGGAGATCAATGCATTTAGTTAACAGGATGTCTTTATGCAGTGTGCACAGAGACTCACTGGATTATCTGAGAGGCTTCTTAAGTGAAATTGAAGTCTAAATCATCCAATGTCTCCAGGAAGAGGCCTATATATATTTCAGATGCAAGAATGAGAGATTGTGTCAGCAGATTTATATGTATCAGTTTACTTTTAATTAAACTTTGCGCTCAGCTCTGGAGCCTGTAGCATTTATTGCAGCTGGGGAATTGTGGTTTACTGCAGCTCTTGGTTGACATTAAGTAGGCTATAGAGCCAGAAGAGTGTTTACATGTCCCTGCTATTGATTCATGACTGTTTTCTGCTTGTAGCTACAAAGTCGAAAACTAAAGCTGTATTAAGAGTTTGGGTTTTTCCCCCACTGTGAGCCAGCAAAAGAAAAACGAGCATTTTCAAAGTTTAGAACTGACCCGTAATTCCTGTTCTTACTTTATCAGTAGCATGGTTTATATTTGAACCTTTTGTTGTGTAGGAAACAAAAGACTGCATTCACCTCCAACTGTTAGGTGTACAGCAACAGAAGGAATAAAAGGTTCAGGCCATCCCATTGCTGTTAGATAATTAACCAGTATCTGACAGTCATCACAATCTATCTTAGCAATACTAAAGAAAATCTTCATTTTTTCTGTCCTTAAATTTACAGTCTGTCTTGGAACATAAGCAAAGAATATTATCCCTGTTCTACAGATAAAGACATCAAGTGGCTCCTTCTACGGTGGTGTAGTATTTCCACCTTTTGTTATTTAAATGAGCATAACAGTAGCAAGAAGTGCTGTTGCAACACAGTTTAAGCTATGACTTTGTACATTCATTCTATTACAGAATCTGAATTATGTGTTCTACTGGAATGGTTGTAATTGAATGCACAAACCAAGTGCAAGGATGAGAGGCTCCTGACAGAAAGAACAGAATCAGAGGAACATCTTCAAGATTCATAGATACATTAGGTTGGAAAGCACCTACAAGATCATCTAGTCCAACCATCCTCCTGTCACCATCCCTACCCACTAAACTCCTAAATCAAATCCCTTAGCACCTCATCTAAATGCTTCTTGAACAGCGCTAGGGATGGTGCCTCAACCACCTCCCTAGGCAGGCCATTCCAATGCCTGACCACTCTTTCAGAGAAAAAATTTTTCCTCAAATCTAATCTAAATCTTCCCCGGAAGATTTAGATTCATGACTCTTGTACAAACCAAGCACCCGTTTTTTTACAGGTACGGAAGCATAACGCACAAGGGACTTTCACCCCTCGCAAAGTCTGCTGTCAACTGGAAATGGCTTTTAGATGCAAGTCTATTTCCTAACAAAGTAGGGATGCCTTCCAAATTGCAGTAGCTTTGATATTTATCTTCACCATGTTCACCTCCAAAACCCTCTTTTCCAGACAAGTCACTACTGAAAAACAACCATATCAAAAGGAAAAGTATCTAAACAAATGCAAGTGCTGTAGAGTTTCTTGAAGAAGCGCTTTTGAGATAGAGCTCTGACCATGAAAAAGCCTTTTACAACTTTTAAACTAAAAGGAAAAATCCACTTCTCAAAATTAGCCTCTACTCCTTGGAGGAACCATCCTGAGCTGAGACAGGAGTGCTACACCCACTGTAGCTTCACATATGTTTTTCTCTCACACTGCCCTTAAAGCTGCTGCTGTTGACCTACCCAGGGCACCATGGTGTACTCAACAGAAAGAAGTATCTCCACCATTTAAACACAACAGCTTGGGAAGAAACATCTCTTTTTGAGCATTTTGAACTTGCCATTTTCTAGGTCTCTTGCTGCATGAGGCAGGACACAGTTGTTCCCTGCTCAACTTCTCCACATCATCAATAATCGAAGACTAAATGGAGTGAAACTCCACTTAGCAAATACATAGGATCTTATATCATGATATTGAAAAAACAGGAGGCAGTGAGAGGTTTTGGCAGATGTTCTGTTACTAAGGACACAGTATACTCAAAGTACACAATAAGTAAGGATCGATTTAGCTGTTATTCTGCAATGTCTGCTGCAATGTTAGCATTTGCAAAATATATTGGTTTTGATGTCTCTGTAGCACACACTGTGAAGATACAAGCATGAGGAATTACGCAATCAGTTGGAAAACAGAGAGGTGGAGAACAAGAAGATCCCAGGAGGATGTATATTTACATCACTCAGCATTCCTTCAGTGACATTCTGGAGGACACTGTGTATCTCAGGAGAAGACCCGAGCCACAGCTTTCTGGGGCAACTCTTTGGGACACTGGACATGGCAGAATAGTTTCTCGTTGGCCATCAGTTCTGATTCCTATCTTATGCCCCATGAGAGTCCAGGCTTCCAAAGATAAGGTGCTTCATTTGTGGACTATCAGTCAGTGAAGCTTCTAAGGAGCATCCAAGGCCTGACCTGGTCTGACTTCCCTTGCTTTAGGAAGAGCTTGCAGTGCAGAGAATTGGAGATGGCACTGCTCTGGAAGCCAGAAGGAGCAGGTGCACATTTGGACCACTGGATGCCTTTTCCAAATAAATAAATACATAAATGAAGTGTCACGGGATCCTTGCAATAGCCCTAGGCTGCGAGCAGAAGGGATACAAATTATCTTCCTCAGATAGAAAAATAATGATAACAAATCTTTGAATGAGAGGGAGCATGCCAGGGCTTGTCTTATTAATGATGCTGCTGCTGCTGGATCAATAACTTGCATAGGAGAGAAAAAGTTCCTGTTCCCAGCTTCTGTTTCAAGGCCAGGGCCTAAGCAGTGTGTGTTGGCTCAGGAGTTATTGGTTGGCTGTTGTTACAGCTTTCTATTCTCCTGCCAGCTGTTTTGATTTGCACGTCCACACAGTGTTTAATGCAGGCTGTGATCCTGCAGGTGACTCCATGGTCCTCACATGCATGTGCCTCTGTGTGGCTTCTAGGTTTCACACTGCACAGTAGAGACAGCACCTGGGTTTTCTTTACGTGCTACGGTTTTGAGATAATTGATGAACACATGTTAAAAGTGTTATAAAACAATTAACTCACAGCATTATTTTCCTTGTCACACCATCACATTGAGGAAATCAGGCACAGCTTTTGCTCCACTTTTCTATGAAAACCTATCATGAATTATTTTCCTTCAGCATCAAAAGCAGAGAAACTGCAGGACATGGTTAACTTAAAAAAACACAAGTAAGTGACACAGCACAAGATGTACCTTGTACTGTGGGTCACCTACGTCCCCTGATGATATCGATCTTTCTGGCACTGTGTGTAAAAATAATTCACAAATGATATCTTGGGATTTCCTACTTGTACTAAATCATAATAAAAGTCATCTGTTGATGGCAAAGCCTCTCAGCCCAGCTGACTGTAGATTCCTCCCCAGCCTTCAGTTAGAGCTGTCAGAGACAGCCAAAATCCACTTGAGATTGAAAAGGTGTGAGCTGTAAATAAAGGGAAATCCTGGATCACCATAAGGTGTTTGGCTCCCACACTTTGACCTCCCTCAGTCCCTTCTATGTTTTGTTAAGATTGTATTTCTTCATGCACTGTCTGGCTTAAAAGCCACCATAAATCTGTGGCGTGCAGCAAGAATAACAGAGAAAGCATTATGTAATACAAGGGACCATAATTCCATCCAAGGCACTCAGAAGCAGTCATAAATCAGCACAGTGGAGCTTCGGCTGGGAGAAGCGGGACCAGAGGCTGAGGTGGGAGCAGTCTCCATCCTCCTCCCACCCTCAGCCCTGCTGCAGTGCACAGAGTGGGGATACCCAGGAAAAAGATAAAATACAGTCACAGCTAACTGGAGTGTAGGGAAGTGGGTGAATTAGAGGTGTCATGCGTAGGCAGGGGAATAAAGACGGGTATGTTTGAGGGACACGGATAGATAGATGCCTGGAAGGGTTGTAGGCATGTGAAGAGGTCACATAATTTCCAACAAAAGCCTAAAAGGGATTAGAGAGCATTCCTTACCATTAATAGTTGCATTCTATTTTTCTTACCAGTGGTGTTTTCCATGAAGCACTATGAGGCTATGCTCAGTACTGTGAAGCTTGGACAAGGCCCACCCGGGACCAAGCAAGATCAGGATCGCCAAGCCCAGGACTGTCTCCAGCTGCTGAATGAAGCCTGCTGCTTCCTGACTCCTGAGTGCTGTGCTCAGCATGCACAACAGCAGGCTGAAACCAACTCCCACCCTGCTCCCTTCATTTGCTCCAGTGTGCTTACCTCCACTTGGCATGACCAGCACAAAGTTGCCACCATGTGTTTTGGCTCATGGATGGTCAAGCCACTTCTTTTCTTGCAGCTGCAGATACTTGACAGAGTTCAAGAAGCTGAACACAGAAACACACGATTTCCAGTTGAGGGTACTTTCTGTAGTTGTTTCAGCTCCATGTTAGAAACAACTGCTCCTTATATTGTGTTCACTTACTTGAAGTAAAACACACAGCTCAATCACTAGAAACTTGGACTAGGTTGAGCAACAGACACAGCACTGGATAACACATTCTCCTTTTCTTTGCTTTAATATGGAAAGTCCTCATTCAAGCGTGGAAAAATTCTGAAGGATATTCTCAATTCTCTTTCTCCACAAATTTAACTAAAACTTGGGAATGATTATTTTTCTTATTTCCTTTTCTGTCACTTCGTACAACATACTGAATGTCTAAGGCTTACTGAATTTAAAAGTTTCAATTTTGCTACACTGGAAGACCTGAAATTTTTTTCAGCTTCAGAAAAGCTGATGAATTGCAAAGGGGAATGAAGTGGAAACGCATTTGTCCATTCCAACTTGAAAATGTCAGTGAGGTTTGATGAAGAAACAAAAGCTATCAGTGAATTCTGGACCATCAGTCATTGTATTTTACTCGTGGTAAATGGTGAAAAAAATGAAAAGAAAATATAACCCCAGTTTTTGGACATGTTGAAACTTCAGGGGAGAAAGAAATTATCATAGTCTAACCCTATGTCTCCCATGCCTAACCACAGTGAAGGTCACTGTGATGCAACAGCAAGTCGAGGCTAAATAAAAATAGGACCTATGGGACTCCAATCTGATTTTCCAGTAGTGGCTGCTGGAACCCCATTTGTCAAGCTCATAGGGAGGTTTTTGTAGATGTAGAAGATGTGGTACCAAATTCAACAGATGTAGAAGATGTGGTACCAAATTCAAGTTAAATCCAGAGACAAGCATGGAGCAGTCACCTGGAAGTCACTTGCTCAGAAGAGGCTGTGATGCCTGAGACGGGCCTGGAGCTCCCAGGCCACGGGGTACAGCAAGCCAGGGTTTTGCTCTTCACAGTCCCACAAGAAGTCAAATGTTTTCATGAGCAAAACTGAGATTGTTGTAAAACCAGTCCAGCTGTGTGGAAGAAAAAAGACGAAGCTACCACTTCTCACAAAATCTGTTCCAAAAGTAATGGAATCTTCTATTACTCTGTCCCATGACATCAGTGGTGGATTGTGGCGGTATGGCAGTAGAAGTTGAACCTATCTGCCAGTGCTCCATCACATTTTGTTACCATGTGACAGATGGTAGCAGAGGGGCAGTCTGATGTAACAGTGTCTGACATGGAAGAGCATATGAAGCCAAGTATGTCACTGTATTTCTCCATGTAGAAAGATGGCACCCACTGATATTCACTGACACTTGCTGCATGTCTCTGGAGACCAAATGGTAGATAGGAGCACAGTGAGGCAGTGAGTGGTGCATTTCAGCAGTGGTGACAGTGACTTGAAAGAAAGGCACATTCTGGACAGCCATGCATAAATGTCACACCGTGAAATAAAGAGTGTTTCCATCAGCTCATCCACATCAATTGGCAGATTATGACCAGGGAACTGTGCATGGAGCTCAATATCAGCTTTAATGTGTTGGAAACAGTGGTGGCAATGTTGGAACATCACAAAGTTTGAGCTAGGTGAGTCCCACAGATACAAAGGAACAGAAATAACACCATAAGCAAGTTGTTCAGGACCTACTGAACCAACACAAGGCCAAAGGTGACAACTGCTTGGACTGCATCATTACTGGTGGCAAGACATACTGTCACCAGTAGTCAAAACAGTAGTGCATGAGTGGTGACGTGCAAATCCCCTATCAAAGAAGTTCAAGATGCAGCCCTCAGCAGGCAAAGTGATGTGTACTGTCTTCTGGGACAGGAATGGGGTGATCCTCCTGGATATCCTGGAACCCAGACAAATCATCAACTCTAGCTCCTACATTATGATGCTGACTAAGCTGAAGGCCTGAATTTCCAGTACAGGTCAGAGAAAAAGACAATCTCTATCTTGCAACACTGTTAACAGTAGGCCCCACACCAGTTTGAAGACTGTACAGCACACTGCTGATAGTGGCTAGGCTGTCCTACCATACTCACAGCATAGTCCAGATTTGGTGCCTTCTGAATTCCATCCGTTCAGGCCAACGAAAGATGGACCGTGTGGGCAACGTTTTCCTAGCAACCAACACTATCTATAGCAGCTGTGAAACAGTGGGTCACCTCCAGTGGTACAGATTTTTATGAACACAGCATGCAGGTGCTTGTTCATCACTGGTGAAAATGCATAGCTAGTGGTTGTGACTATCTTGAAAGACAGTGTTTTGTAGCTGAGAATTTCACTGTTATCAAACAGTGCTATTGCTGTTTCAGTGGAAATAAACAGGAGGCATTACTTTTGGAGCAACCTACATAAATGCCAGTTGCCTTCCATGAGATCAGAAATTATTTTCAGTTTAAATGCTTACATTGAGAATGTATGAAAGGTACTTTCATTTGTGTCACTATTAAATGCGTCAAGCATTTCTTCCTTTCAAGTGTTAATTAAAAACATGCACTAATATGCAAACTGCTGCACACTTTCAGTTGATCGAGAGAACTTTTTAACAGGATAATGCCCTTGCTTTGCGAAATCTCACTTGGGCTCAATGGTGGAAATACGATTGTTTACATTTGAATATACGAGCTGGACACAGAAAATCTCTAGTCAGAGCCTCAGGCCCTGGCTGGAATACAATGCCACATCAGGCAACATGGTTATAACTTGGTTGTCTCTTAACCTGGAGACTCATCTGGTTTTGATTTGTGCTAGAGACTATGCTTGAGCAGCATTCCACAACCAGACAAAAGCCTTCCTATGATCAAATGCTGAGCATCACTGGCAATCCTAACTGTTAAACAATTAAAAGTGACAAAGAGACTTAGGACCATAGATCTATTTGAAAATCAGAGGGACATTTGGCCTAGTTTTTTTTTTTGTTTGATGCCTTTGTCTTGCTCGCTCTTTTAGCAGTGCTGGCACTGATTTTTCTTGAATGATCTGGATATCTATCTGGACATCTAAGTCACTGAGTCCTAGATTCCTGTGGGCATCTTCACATCTATCTCTCGTAGGATTTCTAATGAAAGTTACTAGCTGGGTATCTCCTCAGATCATTCACAGCCATGCTCATCAGAGCCATGTCAGCACACCTGGGATCTCCCATGGGCTCAAGTACTGCAGTGTTTGGGTGCAATCAGGAGCTCATGGCCATGACTGGAGGCTGTGCAGCGCTGCCCCTCTCTGCCAGACAGGGTTGTGCCCACCTCAATGGCAGTGCAGTGGAACAACGACTTGGCTGAGGGCTTTAAGAGAGGGTTTTAAAGCAGGCACGTTTCAGGAGCTGATTTGCACAATAACTAAACACCCCCACCTCTGCGAAACCAATAGCATCAACAGGATTTCCATGGTGCAGTTAGGTTGTTGCCTTCTGTAGAGTAAGACACCAATGAATAATAGGAACGGTATAGTTGGTCAACAAAAGATGGTATATTTTAGAAGGATTATTAATTGTCCATCTGGATAATAAGAACACGTACCTGTCTCTGAAGATTGAGGTGCACAAAGGAAACTCCACAAGGGAGGGACCTCCAACTGAAGATCCTTCCCCAGTGGTGGTCAGCCCTTAAATGGGGTCTGGGAGAGGTGGAATCAGACTCCATCCCTTCCGGTCACACAGTGCACTGCCTTCACCTGTGCTCCTGCAGCTGACTCAGTGCTCACCTCAGGTGATTAACCAGTGGTTCAGGCCATGTTTCAACAGTTCCCATATAGTAATCTTGGCAACCATTATTTCCGTAACTAGCACGTATTCATATTCTCAGAACTGTATAGCAATAGTTAACAGAAAACTTTCAAGCTCCAACAACTTTTTGCTGTGACATCTCTAAGGTAACTGCTGTGCACAATCACACTCGTGGTAATTCAGATATGTTCAGACCTCCAGTACTGAGAACAGCGTGTCTCACCACAGATGAGTCTTAAAAATTTAGTTCTTGTTTAATACTTGTCTCTTGTTCAGAGCACAGACCCAGGAGCATGTGGGGAAGCTCTGTAGGCAGAAGGAAGGCAGGTATTATTCACCAGCTCTCTGTGACTCCTGTATAACAATATGGTATGTCACGCTGAACCTGTAACAACACTAGCTGGTGTACCCACTGTGGTCATACTGCATTTCTGGATCCACCCCCTGTATAAATCCCCTCTGTAATTTGCCCTTTCAGGGAAGATCTCAGGAGCTATTTCTGTGTTCAAGGCTTTTGCCCTCTCAGAGCAGCTCCAAAGGTACATCCTTGCAGCACGCACCTCACCGCAGCCATGCACAGCAGCACTGCAAGTTTTTACAAGCGCAACTGGTAGCACTACTTTCACCAGTTATCCAGTCAATCTGAAAAGATTTTAATTTCTTTCAGTCTTTTATCAAATTGAGTCAAAATTTTCATGCTGGGCGTTTGTTTTAGGAGAATAGTGAGATTTGCATGTTAAAGTAAAACACAAAAACACAGCAGCACTGAATGGGCTCAGGGAAGGTGCATAATGTTCCACGCATCCACAAGGCAGAGATCTGAAACCTGTGAACAGCAACCTTCAAGGCAGAAATCTGATTGATGCTTTTGTTGTTTGTGTGACCGATCTTGTCTCCAAGGCAGAAAAGAACTAACATCTAAAATTCCAGTCTCACAGAAAGTCCTGTGGCCACTGATGTTCACCTGGCCTGCTATAACCAAATGCACAGGCTTTGTTCCAGCAAGAAATACTCAGCTTCTGCTCATCAGTTAGTGCTGTTAGACCAAAAAAAAAAGCCACCAAAACAACATATTTATACAGACTCAGGTTATAAAATTGAATATTATGTAGCTTATGATTGTATGCTTTCCTCTCACCTAATGAACACCACAGAGCAGTGCATGACCTCAGAAAGGACTAATGCTGACTTGGGTTTAAAAAGACACCCTTGTTTTTAATAAGAATTGCAGCCAAAGCTACTACTTATGTTTTGATACAAGTATTTTCTGTATACAATTCTGAAAAACATCTGGCACCATGGGGTTGCGCTTTCAAGTTTCTGTTGCAGTTCCCATTAGCTGTAATGACACCTACTACTAGGGACAGACCTGATTAACTGCAGGCTCACACACTGCTAAATACAGGCACATGTAGATCATAGTGAAGAAAACGCCATAGTTTTTTTTGGCCCTTTGGTTTAGCAAGATTGCCAGGATGACTAGAATCTGAAAACTCACAGCTCATTACCAAGAATACAGTGCTGATCCAGACAGAGCCAGAAGATTTTGAAGTGACTTCACGGACAAGATCTAACAGGCTGTGGTAGAATGTGCAGAACATTTTCCCTCTTTTCACCGCTTGCACTGGCATGGAACATTTGCTACATATTTACTGAATGTAAAACTAAGCAAGAAATTTCCAGCCAGTTTTGCATCTTGGAGGGGAGCAGGATGCTTTAAGCTACACATGGTGCAATCACTACTCACACTTGTCTGTGATGTTTATGCTGCAGCTGGGAGTTTGAATTTCCAGCAGAAGAAAAAGAGTTTGGGATCTGCAGAGCATGTCCCGGAGCCCTTGAACATGGCCAGCATGGCAAGTATCCTTACAGCAGTTTTAAATTAAGAGATTCTCTTTAAACAGCAAGAAGAAAAGAGAAGATTAAAACCAGTCACAGCATTGCCTATTCTCCTGAGTTTTGCAGACAGAGTAATTTTTCCTCTTCTACCAACTGCCTTTATCCCTTCAAACACAAGTCAAACAATATTCCTAGCTGTTTATCAAAGTATTAAAAAATGGCCTTGTTTTGAAGCATTGACTGACCTCAAAAGCCCTCAGAATCCAGATATGTGTGATACTTTTGGACAAGAGAAGCAACAGATTACCCAGATCTGCTGCTGAACATAACATCAATTATTTTGCTCTAACCATGGATGTCTGGGCTTGCCTTGCTACAGATACGAGGGTAATGCTTTTTACATGAGCAAAGCTTTCTTTTGAATAGCACGTGAGACAGGAACAGGATTATGACAAACTTAAATTTACATTACCATTTACAGTAATGGAATGCTGTACAATTAAAATATACACAAATGACTCTATGTAACCAGCTTGAAACCTCTGATCTTAAGTTAACCTTCAGTTTTACAAGATTCCCATTTCCTGGAATGTTTTGCACATGGAAAAATGATTTCCACAGCTGGGGGGTTTGTTTTGTTTGTTTGTTTGCATTAAGACTACAGTTTGTATTTCAAAATGTCTTCAATGAACCTAACTAACATTTCCTGGCCTGATTTTCCAGGTACAATTTGTGCCTTTTAGATAGTCAGCAAACTCACTCTCAGGACTATTTAAATGCCATGAAACGAGAGTGCTTATGAGTGACTGCAGACACAAAATCAATGTCTGTTTCTGTCTTTTCAATCTGGTCCTTGATTTGCATTGTCATAGCTTTTTGTTTGTAATATAAAGCTGATCTATCAAAGAGTGCTGTGTAACACTTCTTTGTAAAATGTTGTTCGATTCCTGAGAGGGCGAGAGGGTTGAACTTAAACAGTGCACTACATGTAAAATTTGTCGCATTCAAATTAAATGCCCAGGAAATTTGAATAACTTGAATGAAAGCTCACACCATTTTTGGAATCACTTCACTGAAAATTTCCTTCCTCTGAAATGAACCAAAAACAGAACAAATCAAGTACAGACAAACTTTTCAATAGCAAAACTTTTTTAATTCATTGTTTTCCTATAGAGACTTAAAAAAAGATAATTATTTTGCAGGCAATTGTTAAAAATAATACGAGACACTGAAGTTGAAGGTATGAGGGACAGGGTAACAACAACTGTATGTAGACTTACTTTGCTGGTCACAGAAGTCTATTTTAGCCCTTGTTTTTTTGTGAATCAAGACACTGATGTTACGCTGCCTATCAGGGAAGGCAGTAGGTTGTATAGTTATCTCCTGACTGGGGCAAAATCACTACCCTGAAACCACACAACCTACTACCTCATCCTGTTAGAGCATCAGGCGGATCTTCTGAAGCAAACTAAAATTTCACCTTTTGTGAGTAAGACTCCCTAAACACTTTCTAGACCACATTTCTTAGTCTCAAAAAGAGCATAATTATGTCTTGTCAGCCCTTCCTCAGAATTCTTCCTGGAAGTCCATCAGAATTGGTGGGGTGACTCCACAGACAGAAGGACTGCAGTGGAAAGAACTCTCCCTTGCAGATTTGCATTATGTAATAAGAAGTACGTTAAATCAGAATTCAAAAATTGATTTTAAAAATCTCTTCACTTATGGGTCGGGCATTCACTGGTTCCAGGGCAGAAAATGAGACATCCTCTTTGTTTTACTATCCAGGCAATCACTTGTTAGTTCCTCAAATTATGCCAAGTGGATTTACATAACTGCTGAAAAAGTGGCAATTGCCATTGGATATAAATACAAATGCCAGAATGTAAAGAAGAAATGGATCACCTTTTTCCAAATGGCCACTCTTGAGAGCACAATGGCAGATGGAGAAAGTTGAGCATAAGCAAACCTTGTAGAATAGGTTGTACCTCTGCGCGCTCTCACACCCCACTTCCTCTGAAAGGCCGAGAAAAAGGAAATTGCTTTCCAATCCAAATGATAGACAGAGGAATTTAAACCCTTTAAGGACGTTTCTGTTCTTTCATAAGAATCAAAGCCAGCATGTAGACAGAGCCAGAGAATGTTACAGTTGAAATATATTTGCTTTGCCTTTTGAAGATATATCCAGCGATGATATCACAGCCACTTCAGGAAAGACAGTAGATTGTATAGTTATCTGACAGGCAGGGCATAACCCTAAAACTATACAACCTACTACCTCACCCCAAAGGACAGTCAGACTCCGATCAGACAAACCACAAACTACATTCCCAGAAAGCTGGATGGGTTGGTGATGACCTAGAAGACAAAAAACTCTGGAGACAAATATTATCAGACTTTGTTCTGAAAGAGTTTGCTACATACCAGTTGACATTTTGCTTAATGAACTCTAGTTTCACATCTGAAAAGTTTAATAGATTTGCAATGTGTGAAGTCATGTTGGTGACAAGATACACAAGAGGGAAAAGGATACAGAATTCATTTCTAATAAATGCACTTCTGTACTTCCAGCTGTCATGACTACACCTTAACAAACCAGTTTTGTCACTTCAAGAAAGGCATCACAATGACTCAGAGAGTAGATGCCGAATTAGAGGGATTTGTTGTGCACTGCTTCCTAGATATTCTGCTGATATCCTAATGGGGAACAGCTCAGTTTCACTGACCGATTTCCCAAGTTTTGCATGGGTAAATCCATCAGACAGAACCAAGAATTTTCTGACTGTCAGAAAGTGTTATGGTTTACTTAAGCAACATGCTGCTTCTAAAGGACCTCACCACTGAATCGATGGCCAAACTAAATGTATCCTACTGTACTACATAGACATCAGTTAATTTGACTAGCAAAACTGCCACCAGTGTACTGTAATCTCACACCAAAACTAGAGTTTGAGGGTGCTGTTGCTCCCCACCACCTGGTTTGATGACTACAATACATCCCACCAAGGGAAAATCCAAAGTGAAAATAACTATGGTATCAGTCTGTACTCATAACATAAATAAATATTCAAGCAAATACTCCAACTTAATATACTAGTGCTTTTTTTTTTTTTT
>VXAB01012435.1:13946-27448 GCA_013399175.1 Odontophorus gujanensis
TTTTTTTTTGGTTAGCTGTAAATTAAATACAACAATAAATAATACACACAGAAAAACTAAAGCCACACTTCACAGTGAAGCAGATCTCACCCCAAAGTAGGTAGTTCACATTTCAGCGCAACTGAAGGGATATTCCACTGCTCTTAGCATAATCAATATGGGGATGCAGAAAGAGAAAACATGCGTGTTTCAACTTCATTTCAGTGCACACTGAGACAATTATAAGGTGAGTGACAGCAAGTGAAAAAGTAGACAGCAGCTTCTCTGTACATTTTCTCAGAGGGCCATGAACAGCACCAGCTTTCTCTTTCCGTTGTTATTATCCCATCATACCACAGCCCAAGGGACACCCCTAATCTGAAAAACAGGCAAGAGACAAAGAATAGTGAAAAACAGAAAAGGTTGTGGGTTGTTTTTTTTTAATTTTTTTTTTTTAATTTTATTTTAGATTTTTTAGACTTACTATTTACATTTTCACTTTCTGGGAAAAACACACTTCTAAAGGAACTAGAAAAGAAAGGAGAGTGTAAATGCCTAACCAAATTAGATAGCAATGTGTTAATCTATAACAGGCAATGTTACACTGTTGGCTTCAAAGATTACTTAACTACACTGGACTGAGGCCACCTGTAGGAAGAGGTTACTGACTGCTTCAAGCAGGACATAATTGTGACACCGAAGTGTCCTCTCTGAGACAACCACACTGAAGAAAACACTGTACAGCTCCAGATTTCACAACTTGCAACACCAAGGACATTAAAGGTCAAAGTAGATATTCTTTGCATACTACACAAAAAGAGTAGCGAGAGATTTCAAAACCTTTTTGACTTAAACTAGTAACTACTGGTAGCAGCAGCTGTTCTCTAACCACTATCAAAGAAAGTCACTGGGAGAGTTTTGCAGCAGAAAACACAAGTTTTCTCTGTACGCTTAAGGGTTTAAAGATTGGAATTTTCTGAACGTGAGCTTTTTTTGGCAAAGTCAGTTCTTTCTGAATAATCCTCCAGAAAAAAACCCCAAACAAACAGACACAAAACTATTCTGTTCCTGTTTTTTAGATAAATTGTTTAAAACTAAACATCTTCTTTATGTGTGTGGTCAGAGATCTAAGTGTTAGGAGTTTACAGTTGGTACTGGAGCTCAGGTTAAAATTCTGCATGGAACCTGGTGCATTTTGGAACCGCCAGGTGAGTGAGCACCTGTGGCCTGTGCAGTCACCTCACAGAAAGGGCTTTCAGTTTAAAACAAACCCTATGCTTATATAAATATAAACCAGTGCTATATAACGTAAGTGGAAGAAAGCTGTGTACTGTGTGTTTTACTTCGAAGTGAGACTTCTGAATAAGCATTTCCTTCAGGGCAAAAGAAGAAAAACAAAGTAACCCTTCAGTGTAGCTGCTCCTTATGCTGGATGGCTCAGTGAACACAGTTCAAAGGAATTAAAACCATATATTCACAGTAGTGAAATGCCTAAGCACCCCAGCTGACCCAAATCACTGGAAATTTCAGATGAAGATCCTAAACTTGAAGCAACTCCAGCGACTCCAAGAGGCAGAAGTGAGAACACAGAGCTAAACAGTGGCAGAATTTTGGAATGCCTAAGTATGCTGCAGTGATTTACATGACGGCCAATCTGTTGCATCCCTTAGCTTTACTTTCACTCATGGGTGCAATTCTCATTAGGAAAATGGAAAATGTTCACCCTTTTGAAAAAATGGTGCATTTTTAAGAAACGCTTCAAAAGGATTCACTTATTTTCTAGTAAATACAGCTAAGCTTTTGATAACGCTGAAGATTCTTTTCCACATGTGAAGTTCTGATACAATGTTGCCTTCATGTATAATCTGCCACATAAAAAGGAGTAATTTAGTTTACAAACATTGAGGTAGTTGTTTATAAAGTGCTACAAGCTTTCTGTAGCACTGTTTTCTGTAAGATCTGTTACTGTGGGTATAAGTAGTTCAAAGTATTCATTAGCAAACAAAAAATGGAAAAGAATGCGCTTTATTCAATGCTTAAAATTAATTATTCTTCTGCTCTCACATGCTGCTCATAAACTAACTTCAATTGATTAGGTCACAAAACAAGGATGAACTTTAAAATACTTAATGAATAAAAAGTGCATGTTCCATTTCTGTCTATGAAGAAGACATGCATACAAAGTAACTATCTGACAAGAGTCATGTTTCTAGTTTAACAACTGTTTAATACTAAGAAAAATATGGCATTTTCATATTCTCTCAGTGAGCAGTGAAAAATGTATTGGAACAGATGTTAATAAATACCCTATCAGTTGCTATTAAAAAGTTGCAGAGCCAACTCTGCTATTTCTGTGACGTAGTAGGAAAGATGACACTTTTAAAGTTGAGTTGTTACATAATTAGAAGCCTTAATAAATAACAAACTCTGGGACAACACAGAACATGTGCTTTGCAATTTTTGGAGCACCTTCCACCAAAAAACTTGGAACCATTTAGAAATGCAAAACTTCCCTGTACTACCAGTAAGAAGGTTAATGTCCCAGGTGCACAGGTGAGCAACTGCACAGTGACTGCAGTGGGGAAATGCGAGGCTCAAGGCAAGCCCCAAGGCAGGGGACCCTGCAAGGCTGAGCAGCTGTCCACAGGCCAGATCAGTGGCTTTCACCTTGTTTCCACATAATGAGTATTTTCTGGCTTCCAAAGAGCTGTACAGTCACCACTGTGCCTCTGCAGGCTGTTCACTATTATAAACATCACAAACCTTTTGCTGGTGAGAATGTTTGCAAAGTAAATGGTAGAGATTCTGCTGTGGTGGATGCTGAGACCAAGGGAAGCTTTCTCACTGAATCCAACAGACTCTCAGCAGAAAATGAAGCAGCCGCATTGCCCTGTCAAGTCAGGGCTGTAACAGAGCAGTACCTTGGCAGGTAACTGCTCTGAAGATTTCATATAGAAGCAAGCTGGTGGAAAGAAGGATCATCTCCTGGGACCTACATATAAGAAAATTTCACACACAGTATTTCCAGATGCATTTTTAAGTCAACACAACAAAAATAACACACTGCATTTGTACAGATTCAAGAATTGAGAAGTATTTTACAAAAACAGATTTTGCAACTGTGAAAAATTATGCATATGGTGATTTAATCCATTACTGAAACACAGCTGCTTCTAAGATAGGCAAACAAGAGTTCTTTCGCCAATTGTAAAACTTCACCATAATTTAATAAATTAGGACAGATTCTGTTGCTGCTTCAGAGGGGCATAATGGGAAATATTCACAGCATCAAGTCTACTACACTCAGTTGTTCAACTAAATTTCACACTAGAACAGAACTCAGAAGCAACTGACTGTACTGAGCAGTAATTCTATTAAAAACAGTTACATTATTTTGTCTATTTTGTCTTTATTTTCATTATTGCACAGAACGTTTTAAGTACTGTAATATAGTTCCATCTATTAAATAATTTCACATAGTCACTGAAACCCTGTCTTTATCAAACTGTTCAGAAAAAAATGGCAAAAAGTAGCAGAACTCCATGGATACAGGTCTCTGAGCTCTGACATAATAAAATTTTGAATATCGTAGGTATGGATAAAAATGGCAACAGAATGTAAAAACATACATCAGTGTAAATATTTACATCTGACACACCTAGCTTACAACTGCCTTACAACTGCAGACCTGTGTAAGAGCTTCCTTACTCATACGTAAAGAAGACTAACTTCAATTAAATTCCTCCATAGAAATGAAAGCGTATGTAACACATTTCATAAAAGGTTCACAATGCTACATAAAAATGGAACATGCTTAATAACTGCTGTTTTAACCTACTGAATGGGTGTATAAGAATCTGGCTAGAATTAAGGACAAGGAGCTGGGGCTGGGTGTACATCAAAGGGGTTCTGCATCTTCACAGACATGTTCCATACATGTATGCCAGGCATTTCTTACCCTAACTGCTGTGAAATGTTTTGTATGTTAAACAGATGCTTCAAAAGGGCACATATAGGAAACAGATCATTTTCTAACAGTGGCACCTTATTTTTCTTGAATGTTGGATCATGTTTTCTGTCTATAGAAACTGTAGCTCTTACACTAACATATTTTATTCTTCTATTGCATTTATTGCTGAGTACTGCTTATGTAATACTTCACTAAAAACACATAAATAAACAGATAAAAAACAAAACAAAACAAAACAAAAAAGCCCTACCCAGAATGATGAAAACACTCAGCATCTCTCCAAAGTTCCACAAAAAGAGAAGTTAAACCACAGCTAATCACTGGCTACTTTGTATGTTGCACCTGCGTTCTTCAGAAAACCAGTACTTAAGGAGACACTTGTTCTTTATTTTAAAGAAACTCCATAAGCAAAACAGAACTGATTAGTGTATCAGGAGCTATTTGTTTTGCATAACTTCAACATTTGCCCTTGATGTTTTCCTACCATAGTTTTTCTGTCTGTTCACTTACCAGCTCATTTGCTGTGCTTGCTCTAGTGCAAGGTGTGACTTGGACAGCCGCAGGAGCAGCAGAAGCAGGATCTCATACTGGGCTGCACTTCCCAGCTCTCGAGGGCCAAAATGATGTCGGGCAGACCCAATGGGGAAAATGGGGTGAGGTCAGCATCCAAGGGAGACAAAATCTGTGTAGAAAGGGCAAATCCACCAGGGGTAAGTGAGATATATCTTATGAAAAACGAATGTTACAGGTACTCTTTATGTCTCACCAAGCATGAAGGCAAAAAAGCAAGGGTTGCCAGCAGGAACAGGGAAGTAATTGTCCCGCAGCACTCAGCACTGGTGAGGCCGCTGCAAGGAAGACACTGAGGTCCGAGTGCATGTCCAGAGAAGGGCAACAAGGTTGGTGAGGGGTTTGGAGCACAGGCCCTGTGAGGAGCAGCTGAAGGAGCTGGGATTGTTTAGCCTGGAGAAGTCCCAGAGGAGATCTTATTGCTCTCTATAACTACCTGAAGGGAGGCAGTACTGAGCTGGAGGTCAGCCTCTTCTCTCATATAACTAGCAATAGGACTAGAGGAAATAGCTTCAAGTTGCACCAGGGGAGATTTAGACTGGACTTTAGGAAACACTTCTCCAAAAGAATGGGCAGGTGTTGGAATGGGCTGCCCAGCGAGGTGGTGGAATCACTGAGCCTATTTAAGAAACATTTAGACACTGTACTGAGGAACATGGTTTAGTGAGAACTACTGGTGATAGATGGATGGTTGGACTGAATGCTCTTGTAGGTCTTTCCAACCTTTGTGATTCTATGATCAGGAAGATGAGCGTCTGCAGGAAGAGAAGATGAAGCTGTGATTTCTTTCTTTTTTTTTTGGAAGAACTGATGTCCTCAGATTACATCACCTGGATTTGCTTAATATCTTTGAACATAAAACCTGACACTTAAACTATACATCCTATCTTTAATTTGTACGTGATACCCATCTCCTTTCCCACTTCCCTGTGGAAATAAGTCCAACTGCAGGAACAATCAGGATCACTACCTTCCAACCCACCTTGCTATATACTTGACCGTAACACAAACAATTATTTGGGGTAATGTTGCCAAACACGTTTCGATAGAAAAATGTGCTCACTATGCAAAGAATCTTAAATAAGGTATATGCTTCTGTCAACCAGACTTGGCTTTTTAATAGGTGCTATTAATACATGGTCACATCTAACACATGTGCTACCACTGATTAGAAGCTTTAGCAATCACAGTTCTTCATGTAAAGCAGGAAAATAATGTCACAACCAAAGTCAGAAAAGATTGTCAAAACTATTAATCTGATGTTCTTGTACAAACTGCCATCCTCACCACAAATTCATTTTTGGGAAAGCTGATTTTTCATTGTGAGAAGGACTTAAATGCTTGGAAACTTTTTCTTTGTAAAAGATGTGCAGTAAAACAGTATACATAAGTTCTGACTTAATTAAGCACGTCAGATGAAACAACACATTCTAAGTCTTAGCAATGAAATAGATTTCACATTACAGAAATACAGTTGCACTAATAACTCTGGTTTGTAGAAAAATGTATTTTGCCCCATAATACCACCACTTCAAATTTTAGTCCTTAGTGAGAAAAGGCACTTTATGAGTAGTACTGAGGAAATGAACAATGTGGACTCTAGATTAGACCAGTTGCCTAAATAACTCAGCTTTTCATAGATTTAGCCTACAACGTTGTATTTACACCTATGTACACTTGTATTTGTTATTAGCACAATCATGATAAAGTTAAGCGAGTGCAAATAAAGAATAAGCTCTGTATTATATCAGTTCAGCAAAATCTATAAATGGTTCTATTTGTCACGATCATTTTAGACCTACAGTATTTGTAATTGTGGGTAGCATTATGTGAAAAATTGGCATAGAATTAGCAAAATACGTAGTATACCTGTTTTAAAATGCTGTTAATACTTAAAAATTAAATTCCACCTCAATTTCTTCACCAAGAACAATGTTCTGAGGTTTGGGCTATATTTCGCTTGAGCCTGGTTCATCCCTACAGTGAAGATGCAGAAGCCTGGAGGTCTACATACGTTAAGACAGAAATTCCTTGTGCAGTCCTTGCAAACTACAACCGCACTGGGCTGATTATTTCTGGTTACTTTTATCTCTCTTTCAGGCTACACACCTGAAGAAAAAGTTCACTTGCAAGAGCAGTAGAAGTTTCACTGACCATGTTAGACTGTAATCAATCCTAAGTGTATTAAAATCCTAAACAGTCCTAAATTCACAGTCACTGTAACCTTCATGAAGACTATTACAATTTCAGCAGGAACCTAATTAACATCATGAGGCATGACACCTTCACCATGGGAGACTTCTGTGGGGACATCATTGCTGAAACACACTGGAAGGGGATGCTGAGCACAGAGGGGGATGTGGCCTCCCCTTCCCATGGTGTATCAGGTGATAATGAGAGAACTGCATCTCTTAAGGGACGTGGAAGCAAAGGACTCTGCTGAGCCTGCCCACTTAATGAAGGCTGCATACATGCCTCAACTTCTGGAGATGCGATGATTCCTGAACCAGTTGTGTCTGGTTCAACATTTTGTGCCCCTTCTTAACCTTCCCTTTGTAGCCTGAACTGGACCTTCACGTTTCATGTCTACAACTCCCAGCAACCTCAATGAATTTACGGCTAACAACGCTAATTATTAAGATGCCTTTTACTTTTCAATTACTGTTTTTCTTTGGATACCAGTAGATGATCTCTATGTATAGTAACAGCTCTGTTACACACCAACACTGTCTCAAATTGTGATATGATTCAAATAAGAGACACAGATGGTTTTGCCACAACTCTTTGTCTCTTCTCTGATTGGCTGTTGTTATTGGTTACAGTTATTGCAAATGGAAAAAAAGCTTATACATACACTTGTTGCACAAGTCAGTAAGATTACTAGTCTCAATAGCCATCCAGCGTGAAGTCTAGTTCAAGACCTACATTGGGTTTACATAACAAAGATGTTAAAAAAGTGAGGAGGAAAATAACCAAAAATTGCCGCTCCTTGCCAGGGCTGTTGCACCCTCACTTGTGTACTGCAGCAATCCTGTGGAGGCTACAAAAGCAGGCATCCTGTGCTGGCCCTCACCATCATGACCCGCAGGGATACTTCAAGCATAGCAAGCTGATGTCAAGTGCAAGGGAGGCAGCTGCTGTAGATCTGTGTGCCAAGGGAGCCAAGCATGGCATCTGGAGTGCCCTGGGGTGACCACTGCAGTGACACCAATGCAACACACATTTGCACCGGGAATGCACTTCACAAATTACAGGTAAGGAGCTCAGGTGACCAGACACAGAGTGCTGCCTGCTTCCAGTTCCCTCTGTATAACCTTTTGTATTCTCAGGCGACTTAGGCTCTCAGTAGACTTACTCCAGTGTAAGTTTTTTTACTTGCGACTAAAGCTTTCACTAGTTAAACATTCATTAATGGACTCAAACCATGGCTTCAGGTGCTGGAGAGTAAGCAGATCTCTGCCAGCATTCAGTGATGTGTTAGAGACTTTGTGTCCATTATTCATGATGTTGTTGCTACAGGGTCTAATTTTACATAAACCGAAGTCACAAGAGAAATGTTATGATAAGCAACTGTGAAGAGTACAGGAAAAGAATGTCACATCTGTTGGTATTAAAGACATAGTTCAGTATTGCATTTCCTGATTTTGAAGCCTTTTGGGAGTGGAAATCAGAAATTCGCTGAAGAGTAACAAGGCAAAACAAAATTTTGAAGACCATCTTCAAAATTAATTTGCCTTGTGGACAACTCAGTTCAAATTCCCCAAATATAAAACAATACAACATTTCTTATTTACAAATGAACATACTTTACAGTTCTTCTTCGATCCTTTTTCAGAACTACTAAAATTGTATCCTAGCTATCTTGTGAGCTACTGCTCTGCATCTGCTCTGGCATGCCAGAATTTAAGACCTGGGTAAGGAATACGTTATATTGTCTATGAAGTTATAAACATGTACACCAACAGCATCAACTCACTAGGAGAGCAAGCAGACTGGAGGCCACTCTCTGAAAATACTTCCTCTCCCTTTATGAACATGAAAGCCAGGCATGTGAAAATACCGACTTTCCTATTTCCCAGCATTTGTAGTAAATATGCTGGACAATAATTCAACTCTGCCTGTAGGATAAATGGCTTCAAAATAAGCTTCAGGCTCAGAGTCCATGACGTGTAAATTAAGATATACTTCATGTGATACATCTCATCTGTAAAAGTGGGTCACGCGTCTGAGGCATTTCTAGACTATTTTACTTGATGTAAATACTCTAAATATATTCTCATGTTTATAGAATTAACATTTTATATATCACATTTCATTCTCTAAAAATAGTAGAGGAATTATATTTCTAAGAGCCCTTATAGGGTGAAAAGTCAGAGCAGTTCTCCGCAACCTTTCATAACTTTATGTAACACTTGCTCAGTTCCAAAGAGAACTTCATACTTGATCTACAACATAGAAAAGCTGATACAGTAGAAAAAACTGATGGGTGAAGAACACATACATACCGCACACGTATCTAAATGCCTCCAAATTTTTACTGCCTCATAGCATTTTGGGACTAATGGGATTTCCTCAAGACTTTCAAGTGCTGAGTATTTGTTCAGCTGATTGTGACCAAATCATTCTAGGATCAAAGTTAAAAAAAGAAGAAAAAAAAGAAGAGTGAAAGTAAGAAGAAGAAGAAAGAAAAAAAGAATGAGATTCTGTGTGTTTAAAATGTGAATACAGTTTGTAGGCCAGAACGTACATTCAGACAACCCAAAAAATCCAAGGAAATCCAAATTGGCACAGCTATCAATATATCCACTAGGTGTCACAAAACAATCATACAGATGAGAAACAATTATATGTACAATGCGCCAAAGTGCTGCTTTGAAATGAAATCTGTCATGAGCACAAATGCAGGAAAATGTTACAAATCTCATGAATATACATATTGTCAGAAGTGTACAGGAATATTAGACATGACACACAAAAGCTGTTGCTAACTGTGATGTATGTCATGTAACGGATTCACATACAAATATGTAAAAGCTCCATTAAATAAAAATTTCCCGAATCATAAGATCAACATTACCAGTTCTCAGAATTACAAGTCTTAGGTTACTTTTTGTTTTTTAATGCTCCAGCTAATGGATTAATGTATTTTGTCAGATTTTCTAAAGGTCTGTGAAATTCCCTCCTGACTAGAAGGAAAACACTGCAAAGAAAACAAGTTCTGAAGAGTTGGGGTATAAGAAACAAAAATACTTCATTAATGTTAGTATAAAATCACAACAACGGTGAACACATCAGAATCGGGAATAACATAATAGATGTTTCTTAGATCCAGACTCTTCTTATGGAAGGGTACACTATGAAGATTTGGGTAGAAGAACTACCAAATTGAGAAATTAACCTCTAACTGTAGGTTCTTAGTATTACTGAAACATTCTAAATTCATCCTGTGCACATCTGTACTCATCCAAAACACAGACAGCATTAAAAGATCAAGCCCAAACTGCTGAAATAAGTACTCCAGTTTCCCAGGTGGTCCTGTAATGACAGTAACTTTCTCGCACAGTTGCAGAAAATTTTTACGGGCCACACAGTCCACAGTGTGAATTTATCACTACCCACACATGTACATACTACACTCAATTAAAAATATTGTAATCAATAGCATATCCAAGATCATAAAGTAGAATAAGTGAGTTATTCCTTGATGTTTTTATCATATGAACATAGCAAAAAGGCTACATATGCTCTGCTGACAAGTGCAATTCAAAAAAGCCAGTCTAAGCAATGTTAATAACACTTTGCCCTCTTCAGAAATGCAGTAAAGAACATTACTTTAATACTACACCCTATTCATAAACCATTTTATTCACCTTGTCATAGTAAGTTGTACAATGTGAAGATATAAACGTAAATGTAATTAAGCTCACAATAGGATTTGGACTTTTTAGATAATATTTCTCGTAACATTTCTTCTGTAAATGTCGAAGCTGAATAACAGATTTCAAAGTTTTGAAATACATTCTAACTTCAGGATTGTGGAATGGACACTTTTCTTCTATCCCTAATCTCCCCTCCACTTTTGAGGGAATCAATTAAATACTCATGCTTACAGGAATACAGGTACAAAGTTGAGAGAAATACATATATATATATATATATATATGCTTCTAACGCTAGCATAACTTTATTTGTATATTCTAAAGGAATCTGGTGGCTGTGAAATAAACTTTCTGAAAAAAACAAAAGCTTTTCTCCTACATTCCCCCAACACTAGAAGTATTATCTGACTTTATAGAATCCCCCAAACTACAGAAAACTCAGAGTATCATGAAGTCATTAAGAACTGTTATTTGATTTCAATGAATCTTTGAGTTCACTTCAGGGAGAATCGTGTAGAAAAAAACTGGTCCTACTTATCACAGAATCCAATAACCATAGAATAATGGATCTCGGAAGACCTCTGGAAATACCTAATCCTCCTCAAAGCAGGGCTAATGAGATCAAGTCTGTAACCAGTTGAGTGTTGGATACCGCAAGGGATGGAGATACTGTAGCCAACTTGAACATTTGTTGCAGTGTTTCACCACTTTGGTAAAAAGCTTTTCCTTATCTCTGACTGGAATTTTTCATTTTCCAGCTTGCATCTGTTAGCTTTCATTCTATTTCTGTGGTACCTTTGAGAAGAGCCTGGCCCCATCTTTTCCTTATCCTAACATCAACCCTGTTGTTGTAGATAGCAGTAAGGTTGTCCTTTTGCCTTTCTTTCTCCAGCTGGGCAGACCCAGCTCTTTCAGTCTCTCCTTGCTCACCATATACTCCGGGTCCCTCTGCTGGACTTGTGCTAGCATGGTGGTTGCCACCCTATACCTAAAAACTGGGCACAGTACTCAAAATAGAGTCTCACAAGTGCTAAAAGGAGAGGATCCCTTCTCTAGAGCTGCAGCCTTTAGTCTTGCCAATATAACTATGAACACAAGTAGGTACTGCTGGAACAGCACAGGGCTACCTGATATTCACCTCTGGTATCAGGACTACCAGATTCTTTTCTGCTGAACTGATTCCTACACAGCTGGCCCCCAGCCTGTGTCACTATCATCTCATTGATGACACTACTTCTCAAATTAACAATACTAAGAAGGTATTGTTTTTCTTTTTTATTTGTTTTAAATTGAAAGCACATCTATCCTAGGCCTGCCTTGGCCACAACACACAAAAACAGCGTAGAAACGTGAATGTATAGCAAATGTGTATCACCCTAGCTCTTAATGCTTTGCATCTAAAATCCTTAATAGTATTGTTAGAGCAGAGCTTCCACTCTAATCTTACAGAAGCTTTAGTTTATAGCAAGATATCAAGTCTCAACGGCAGCATACGAGAAACTTATTTTTGGTTAAGATACTCTAGCAAATCCATGTAGTTCAGAGGTCTCGCACTCATGTAAATCAGTATTTCACTTAACAATGGAATAATTTAAAATTAAATTAAGAACTGTAATTATATTTTACTATCATTTAGATCTTTATATCATCTGCCACTGGAAATAAACATGAAAGAAGACATCCAACCCCAAATGCACTATTCTTGGAAAGTTTATATTAGATGAGAACATTCATGCTCATAACATGATTTTTTTTTTCAGCTTAATTCAGTATAAGTAACTGGTTCAACTTGGTTTCTGCTCATTAAAGAGCAGTTGGAAGGAAATGGTTAATCATTGTTTGCCATCTGCTGTAGAGAATCCACACTATACAGAAACATTTTTGCAGCCCATCTAAAACCACAATGCACAAAGAGAGCAAAAGGAAAATACTGTTTCCAGCTATACATATCTATGTTTTCAGTGCATGCTAGAATTGTAAATATTTTGTGGTTAACCCTCTCTCACTCTTTGACAGCACTTTCCTCTGGACAGTGGTCTCTGTGGTACATACCACATAATTTAGCAGTCCTATAAAGGTACAGCAACAGTGTTGTGGAAAAGCGTTAGTGGTCTGCTCAATAATAACTTAGTCATGGAGAGCTAACCTACGAAACCACAAGGCCATCTTTCAGAAGGTCAGAAGGCTGCAGGCCACATCAAGATGCCACATGTGAACTTTGCTGCAATCTAGGAAAATATTAACATTAGTGGTTTCAGCTATTTTCTCCCATCTTCCTTTACATGTTAATAGCAAACTGCTTTTGTGTACTCCCCATCAGATTTCCTGGCCCATAGGCCCTTTCTATCAGCTCTCTCAGTTCTGCAGGTGTCCCAGGAAGGCTCTGAACTCTCTGAATGTATCCAGGTTGTTTTTATCAAAACCAGCTCTAAGTTTTTCTAAACCTAAACTCCAGGACATAAAACATATCAAGTCAAGAAAATGCAAAACATCTTGCCTTCTTACAGGAAAAGAGAAATTAAAGATTGGTGACTATTCATGCTATTTTCTGGTTCATCTTTCCCACCTGGTAGTACTGACAAAGGCTGCATCAATATTAGAGAGAGAAGTAAGTTGCTATTTTTAGATTAGTTTTGGGATCCACAATCTTCCACAAAAATTGTATTTTTCTTCATTTTGAAACAGAATACATCAGAATGATGTAAAAATATATCCCACTTAAACAGAAAGATTGCTGGGAAAAGGCACAAAGTTCATAAGGTTTTATTAAAATACACACTACTAATAGGTGGCAAAAGTATCAGAAGAAATGCTAAGAGTGAGGAAAATCAACACTGCTAGGTCCATTCTTCTATCAAAGATCTATTACTAGTGACCATAATTCATGTTATTGAAGTCTTCTTTGAGATTGATTCAAGTTCATTTTGGTAGTATCAGCAGGGATGCCTGGCTCCAATGATCTTAATACTGAGAGTGCTAAAGACTGCAGTCTTCTAGTAGTAAACAAAAACTTGTTCCTCTAAGCCTTATTGCAAATACAGAACTCAAAGCATATTGAAAGGTCTTTCAGTCAAAATATTTTTCCTTAAAAAAAAAAAAAAAAA